>JANBXA010000714.1:0-13685 GCA_030556225.1 Cricetiscus sungorus
CTGTTGAATTTTGCAGTTACAGAAGTGTGTCACCACACATGATTAAAATTCTAGTGAAGCTTAGCAATATTTTCAACATTCAGATTTGATTGCAGTGTCTCAGCCTTTGGCCATCCTAGGACACATGATAGGCAGACAGCATATTCATTTCATCACAAGCATAGCCAAGCTACATTGAAGGTCAAGCATTCGCCTAAGATGACCCTATAATATGTTGACTAATATATTATTCTTTTCGTCACCATAGGTCCATGTGCCTCCTCAAGAGCAAAACAGAATATGGGAAGACATGCTGTCCAAAGACATAAAAGGCCACTCTGAAATCCTGTCTCAATCTTTTATCTCAATCTTCTATGGAGGCTGCGAAACAGGACAATGGGCAGTCGATTTCATAAGGGAAGAAGAAATGATTAAGAACTACCAAGGTACTGTTGTCATCTCTGTAAAGCAATTAACTCAGCATGAGAGGTGCATAGCATGCAGTAGCTTCAGCACAGGACAGGATGAGAATTTGTTGTTGGTGTGGTCTGTCTTAAACGAGTGTCATATGTTGATCTGAGTACTGTATGTAAATGCTCTATGAGAAAGAATTGAACATTCTGCAACAATCTGGGAAAATATTGTAACAAAAAGAATAGCAGATTCAAATCATGTATAACTAAAAAGGATAGAAACACAGAATGTTCATGTCGAAATACACATGGACCACCTCATTTTGTAGGTAGAAATAATATGACTTTGCAGTGTAAACAACTGGACTAGGTCATGGAACATGCTCATGCCTCCAGCTTGGAAGGAACCTAACATTTAGGCAATATGGAAAATGGAGCCAATGATGGAGCAACCACATATGCACAGATGTGTCCCTGTAAACATAGTCTCTTCTGGGGCTCTTTTTTTTTTTTTTTTTTTGGTAAAGAAAAGCAGCCTTGTATCCTGAGGATGAAAGCTGGAATTCTACATTCTGTTTCTGATCAGACTAGCAGACACTTCATCTTGATGTTTTCTGATAATGGAATTGGATGTTGGTAGGGCATGGAACTAGAAGCATTACCAAAGTTTCCATGGATCATATGAATTCAGACTGTGTTCCAGACTACTGGAGCCCATGAAATCTCACACCCTGCCTCCTACATATTGGAAATTCTGTTGCTTATTAACTTGCTAGACTGACCCTAGGACAGCAGAGGCAGGAAGATCAGGTGAAGGAAGGGGGAGCTGCATGAGCTTTTTCAGGAAGACTGCTGAATTATCTGGTTTAGAAGACCCACTTGTCTATGTTACTGCATGTGCCCACCAAAACCGGGGATGATGTCTGTCACAATGGAGGCCAAAATCACACCATGCAGGTGGGAATAAACATTTTTGAGCATGGAACTCATGATAGATTTATAAACTCCCCATGGGGATATCTACATGGCACTTGAGTGAGCATATCCACAGAGGTGTAATGCTGAAATTGGGGATTCCAATGGTCATCACAGGTATCTGCTCGGAGGTGTGAGACAGGAAAGTCCTTATGCCCAACTGCAGGTTCTACAGGTAACAAATATACAAATGCACAAACATATAGACAATTACAGAACAAAACAGTGGTTCTGTATTGTAGTGGGATATTCACTTTTTCGCCTTCTGTGGCACTGACCATGGCCATTTTGTGGTGGAACCAGGGGTGGAAGTGACCATTGGACCCCATTGGAATTAGGTCGGAGGAGGGGCCAGGAAATGTTCTCTTGCTGGTGGGATGTGGAGAGGAGAGCATCCAGTGGAACTTGCTGGTGTTCATCTGTCTAGGTTGAAAGTCATTTCTCCTTTAACAAACACCAATTAAGCCTGTTTATCCTAATCCTTATTAAACTGCAATACTCTATGTGTATGTTTGATTGTGTGTTAGACAGAGACAAAGAGTGAGAGGATGCTACCGAGGGTTGTCAAATTAATGCATGCAGATGTATTGTCTCAGAGAGGACCTGAGACCCAGGCTACAGCTCTGCCTTATATATGTAGGAAACACAATACTAGTCTGTTCATTCTCCTACCTGGAATTCATTTTCTGCTTCTGGGTTGCATTTAGTGAAATGGTGCTGGGCTAAGTGACACCCTAATGGTATAGACACTCAGAAGCCCAGATCTTAGATGAAATAAATGAAGGGCAAAATTGTGGAAAGCAAGTTGGTCACCATAGCATTGGAAAGAATGAATACCTATTGTCAGGTGATCCTTCAGTGATGGAGATGAAGCATTCTCTCAGCTCATTTGTTTATCTGGTCACTTGCTCTAGCTGACTGGTCAGAATCTCCGTCTTATAATTCACATCCATTTTGGTGAGGTGGGTTGGGGCATTGATGACTCTCAAATAAACCATTTGGGAAGTTGAATATAAGTAAACTTAAATTGTGACAAGTTGTATAGGATATACAGATCACTCTGAGCCCTAAAAATGGTTGAGAATGCTCCTGTGCCTGTGACTCAATGATACACCTATGGATTTTAACTCAGGCATTAGATGCCTTGCATGCAATCTCAGCTCTCCCATCTCTGAACGTAGTTGTATGACCCAGCCAGCTGTTCTCCCCTTCCTTCTCTGCACATACTTCAAGCAAAGACAGAACTTCCTTAACCTTATTCACAGCTGCAAAGTCTCCATTCAACTTACCTGTAGAATTCATAAATTTGTGGGTTGAGAAGCTAGAAGGCAATAACCATAGTGCACAGTCACTCAGGTCTTTTTGAGAACCCTAAACATCCTGACCTGTCTCTCACAGCACATGTCTATAGGTAAAGAAGGTATATAGGTGCAAAATATAATCCCAAGACTCCCTATGCGATGTCACTGACAGCTCAGGGCACACAGATAAGGTTCACAGGACTTCAAGTTATCCACTCCCGTTGAAGTACAGCGATGACCTGCCTCATGCTGTGCACACACACTCCACTAGTCCCTCCCTCACTCTGGACTCATTTTGATGCTGTTCCTCCTTCAAGCCTCACTATCCCATAATACTGAAAACCAAGAGCTCACAGCCAAACTTTGAGCTTTTGCCTTGCTAGTTTTTGACTTTTTGGAGAGATAGATTACTAGACTTGAGTCCTTGACATCCTGATGTCAGGCAGTGAAGTTCAGTTTCTTCCCAGAAACACCTATTCCTGTGCACCCATTACCTCAAGTCCCAGCTGAAATGAACATTCTCCAGAGAGCTCCCCAAAACTTGCCCAGGACTTACTTATCTTTCCTCTGAACCATATTTTTCTTTGATGGTTTAAACTGAAGCCAAAGATTAACTTTCTTCTTCCTCTCTCCAGTCTCTCTCCTGTCTCCATTTGCTCTCACAATGAGACTACTCTGTATTGCAAACATGTTCATCTGAGAACCCTATAAGCACTAAAATTTCCCCATATGCCATTGGTTTTTCTCCAAAACAGGTGACATCACAGGATTCCAGGGTCTCCAGGATTCAATGGAATGCTCAGGGAAGGGGCTGCTGATGTCACGTGGAATGAAGATGGCCTCCCTACTAACCGGCTTTCCTCATAACTCAGCAGAAGTCAGGTATTCCTATTCAGGAATCTCTCCTGTGATGCAAAACATATCCTGCGGCACCACCTTCTTCCTTAATCAGATATCCCTGATTAAATGGAAATCATTTAGTAACTTCCACATGTGGAATTAACTGTTATGTCCAACTAAAATTATATGTTTACACGGTAATGGTATTATATAATTTCTTCTTCTATGTTCATCCACAATTATGAGAATATCCTTATTTAAAGGACAGCATAGACTTGTTGATGAGATGTAATGTTTTTGAAGAACGTTACATCCTGGCAAAAGCCAAAAGAACTTAGTGTGTCAGTAGGAAAGGGGCAGCTCATTTGATCCACATTGATAATCACAGGCTTTATTTGAGCATATTACTTGGGATCTACAGGAGATCATCTTGCAAAGATATAGTTTGTAGAGTCTTTTATGATACACCATGAGTTAAACAAAAATAACGACTAAATTTCTTGAAGACATTGCTATTCATTTTTTACAAATGCTTCTTTTATGATACACCATGAGTTAAACAAAAATAACGACTAAATTTCTTGTAGACATTGCTATTCATTTTTTACAAATGCTTCTGCAAAGCATAGCAAACATATTTTATCCCAATAACTCATACTCCACAAAAGATAGTCCTCTCCCTTGCAGTTATATAGCCCAGCAGTCTATACTTGAGAAATTTAATAAGCTTTTATAAGATATTGCTGAGCCAGTGGATATTTTACATCAATTTATATGTACTTTTTCACATGAAGGATAGAGATACATTAAATTTGGAAAATGGAAATGGCTAAGCGTGAGGGGAAAAAGTTTAGAATGTAAAAATAGAATTATGAAGGAATTAAAATTTGTAATTGTTTTCTAATTTTTATTCTTTTGCCATATTTTATTAATTTATTTTGCATCAAGAGCACAATATTTATTCCATCCACTCCTCCTATTCCTTGCTCCTACTACCGGTGACCCATCATGCACTCATACATCTCCCTTAAGAAAAGGACTGGCTTGCATTGGTGTAATCAAAGCACGGCTTATCAACGCAAGACATGATCATGAACCTGCCGTGCATCAATGCTGGTCATAGTAATTCAGCTTGAGGAATAGGTATGTAAAGCCAGGTGAAGTGACAGAAAGATGTCCAGTCATGTACAAGGTTCCTGATGCAGCCCACTGCAATGTGTCTGGTGAACAAACAAAGCCTTGAGAATGTCATACACATTCAGAGGTCCTAGTTTGGTCCTGTGCAGGCTCCTGAGATGTTGGTCCAGTGTTGGTAAGCTCTCCAGAGTTCACTTCCTCTGTATTTGTGGTTTCATCCATCATGAGCATGACCTCCCTCCCCCTATTGGATCATAGAATCTCTGCTCCTTCTGTTCAACAGGGCATCCAGCACTCTGGCCAGTGATTGCCTTGTGGGTCCCTGCATCTGCTTCAATAAATTACTGGATGAAGGCTCTCTGATGTCAATGAGGGTAGACTCTGATCTGATTTCAGCATATGGCCAGTTCAGGCACGCTCTCCACCTTTGTAGGAGTCTTAGCTAGTGTCTTTGTGTGGAGTCTTAGGAGTTTCTTTCACTCCTGGCTTCTCCCTAACCCTGCTATGTCCCCATCAAGACACCTCTTTCTCTCATTATCCCCCCTCTCCTTCAGGAGCCCCAGACATCCAACACTATCCCTCATTGTTACTAGTCCTTGTTTTGCCCAACCCAACCCTTGTTTATCCAGGAGATATCTTTCCAGGGTCGTATATGCATTCCTTGTTTGATCCTTTTTGTCACCCTTCCATCTCTGAGATAGTGATTGTAGCCTGGTTATCCTTTACTTAACACCTAATATTTATTCATAAGGAGAACATACCATGATTGTCTTTCTGGATCTTTGTTACTTCTCTTAAGTAGATTTTCTTCTTTTTCTTCTTTATTCATGTAAATTACATGAACTGCCACATTTTTTTAATACAATCTTCTGTTTCATGGCATCAAGGTTGATTCAAGGGACTGCCTATTATGAATAACCCTGCTGTGAATCTAGTTGATCAAGTGTCATTGTGGCATGATTGAACATCCTTGCGGTGTATTCCCAAGATTGGTATAGCTGGGTCTTTTGGCACATCACAGTCATTTTTGAAGTGGCTGTTCAAATTTGCACTCCCACCAGGAGTCGAGGTGTGTTCCCCTTGCTCCATACTGACTGGTGTAAATTGCTTCTCAGAACCCTCATGAGGGTTCTCTCTGGTTTTGTATCCTTTCCCCAATGAGTTCCCTAGGTTGGTTTTATTGAGTTTTGCAAAGCAACATTTGTTGTCAAAAAACTCTCTCAGGCTCTTCCACCACAGGCTTCTCTGTCAGCCAGAGATATTCTGAGATCCTGATCCTGAACCGACAGCCTGCTTTCCATCTCCCAATCTGCTGAGACCCCCACACAACACTGGCTATGATCGGGTAAGGTACCCCCTTTCCCAATCAGCATAAACATTTCCTTGAAGCCCTGGGTCTGATGCTTGATTGCCCGGATCCCTATGAAGTCTTTGGATGCAGGGGACACCCCTAACCTTCAAGGACACCGCTGATCCTTCTCGTTGAATATAACCTCTGCTAGACTGCCCATGGGCAAGGCCTAGCACCACCCCAAACTGGGCAGTGCATTTGACTTTCATCATCCTCCTTTTGGCAGTTACGAATTACTGCCTTCTCTCAGACTACAGAGTCCTATTGGTCGTAGACCTTTACCCTAATTCTTAGACTGACAAGCTACAAGAGTGTCCTGTGCCATTCTTTTCCTCGTCTATGGGAAGTAAACTGACTAAAACATAAGCCCATCCACTCCACTGGGGTGCTTGTTAGAAAATCCAAAACCCCTTCACTTACCCTGCTTGTAAAGGCCCCCAGATCCACTCACCTGTGTGCTAAGATGTGTCCAACACCCCCCCCCACCGCAGATAATAAGTCAAATGGGCTGCTGCTTGGTCCTTTAAATCCTGATATTTTATGGGAATATTCCAAAAAATTCTAGTGGACAGATTAATGGAAGGAGTTTGCATATATCCAAGCTTTCCTGTATTATATGTCAAACATTCTCTTTTCCCTTTCTCATCTCATGTTCTTTAGGCTATAAAAGCTAAACCAGAGGATCCATAGCTAAAAGTGTGGCCTCTGCTTCTTTTCCCGTGTGTATGTGTGTGTGTGTGTGTGTGTGTGTGTGTGTGTGTGTGTGTGTGTGGTCTTTGAGTGTGTGTTTCCCTCTTTTCCCAGCATGCTAAATTCTCTCCTGCCTGCCTGCCACCTCCCACCATCACCAACTCTTTCTCAGGGCAGGAACTTCTTTCTGCCTGGAAACTAGACATCTTATGGTTCTGTTGAAATTGTCTCCTTTTTGTCTTCTCTATGTCAAGCCATTCATCCTGGGATATGATGTATTCTTCTTTTCCATCTAGCTGTGTTACTAACATGTTTGTTCTCTGTGCAAATGCCAGCATCTCACAGGAGTCTGGCCTGAGACAGCTTCTGTTCTGGATGCTCTTCCTGTGGTTTCTGGGGAGCTTCCTTCCCAGCAGGCTTCAGTCTGTAACACTTACTGCCCCCAGCAAGACATCTCTTTCATTACTCTTCTTCCCCCCACCCCCACCATTCTGGAGCCCAATCAGTACACGTTAGATAATTTGGGTCTTTTCATCTGAAATTATTCTTCTCTGCTCTCTGCCATGTAGAGATCTATGCTCAGAATTCACTACATCGATGCACGATGCCTCTCTCTACCCAGTCTGCTGGAGTCTCTGGCTATTCCATAAAATGCGATTGCCTCATATCTGACTTGACTTTGTCAAACAGCTCCTCGTGCATGTTCATTCTAGCACTTCCCTTACAAGCATACATTGGGAGTGGTCACGAATATACAAGCAACTGCATAAAGAACACTGCAGTGTATGGAATATTGATAATTTGACTAAAATGCCATACGTTCTACAAGATTCAAAGAGATGAAGCTATGCTTACGTATTTGGAACAGTTTTCGAGACACAGGAGAGGTTTGGTGGGGACCCAGATGGAAGTGAGTCATGGCTAGACCCAGGCTTATACAGCAAGCCAATGGAAAGGTGGTCACGGAGTCGCATGTCACATGGTTGTAATTAGGAGTGCAGAATGATGATTCTCAGTTAGGTTCCAGTGTGGCTACAGGTATGGCTTACTTTGCAGAAAAAGAAGGTGACCAGTGTCACAGACAGCCACTGAAATATGCACACTCCTCTCCTGACCGTAGAGGTTTCCAAAGCTGTTGTTTCTTGGAACCAAACTGGAATCCACTGGGATATTTCCAATACACATGAACTCTCAGACTCGCTATCACCATCAGAAATCAGATCGATTGCAGGGGTACTTCACAAGAAGAAAGCACTCCTCTGGAATGAACCCTTCCTCGATACCTTCTGAGAGTTATTGTAGTAATCGAGTAGAGTATCATCAAACATCCCACTCACTTCCTAATTTTGCACTGGGTACTCACTCATCAGAAGAAGGTAGCGTGGCATTTACTTCCTATGAACACTGAATAGCTAGAGCATCAACAGCCATCCTTTGGAAAGCTACACCCACAGGAGTATCTTTGTAATACTCCATTTTGGTGTTGGGCCTAACCTGCACTGACATCTAGGTGAGAGGTGACATAACTGCTTTCACATGATGCTAAGGGATATTGAGGAACGACCCTGAACCCAGAGGCACTCTGCTTGACTGTGTGCCATCCCAAGACAAACTCCGTTGCCTTAGTCATGGGCTTTCTTTTCCTTTATCCATTGCCCTGCTCTGTTGTTTTGCAAAGTGTACACTTTGGTACACAGATAACAGGCCAACTACCACAACTACCACAGATGGTCAATACAGAGACACACAGCATCTTTGGTAGGAGGCTTAACTACAAGTATAAGTAAATATAAGTAACTGAATCTGATAAAAGGTTTGTGAGAAATAAGTAGTACAGTCAACTGTGCCTTAAAATACTGTGTATCCCAATGTGCTTTAGTGGGTTTTGTTCTCTACCTTGCACTTATCACTGTTTCTTTCATGGAAGAAAATCAGAAGCAGATATATGTGGGTTTCCTTATTCTTTTCATATTCCCATCGTGGAGGGTCACATTTCCTGAGATGAATGAAAAGACACAGCCGTATCCTTCAAGAATACATTGCACATGACCATGTCCCAGATATAAGTGTATGGAGACTCCATTTTATGGAGTAGCAAATATGTGATGTCACGTGCGGAATATGGATCTTTTTGCATCAAGTAGTGTTTATCCAGGGAGTAGAACATTCCATGCCCACCAAAGACACCAACCGGGTTTCTAGCTCTGTCCGTCTGGGAAATAATAATCTATCTAAAGTCACCATGAAGATGCAGATGTCCATTTCTATCTGTTGAATTTTGCAGTTACAGGAATGTGACACCACACTTGATGAAAAGTCTAGTTTAAGGAGGAAGAATTTGAATTTTTTTATTTACAAAAACAAAATCATTTGACTCAACATGTGTTTAAACAGGGTATATGATACATAAAACATTTAACCTTTGCAAAATGTAAGTACAAACCAAGAACAAACAAAATAAAGAAAAGAAAAGGAAACTTATAAGCGAAACAGAAAATGCCAAAATGCCAAAGCAAGCAAACTTCAAAACAATGAACTCAACATACAAGTTAAGCTAAATGCTACTTTTTACATTCAGATATTGTTCCACGGACTACACATCATGACCAGCTTTGGACACAGGAAGTTAGGCACTAATTATAAATAAGCTTTTCATGACAAGTATAGCCAGGCGTCTTTGGGGCTTTGAAGGAAGGACATGCAATCGCCATGGGTGGATGTCTTGGTTCTTTAGTGGAGAATGCTATGGCTTGTGGTTTCTGTGTCTTCCATCAGCCTCCTCAATTCACTGAAAGGGTGCTGTGAGAGAAAGAAAGGCAATCAGATCCAAAGATAAGCCTTTTTCGTTCAATGACAAGACAGATTCAGGGCTCATTGACACCCTGGAGACCAGAGTCAAGAAAGAAAATCCACCCAAAGAATGTCATGGTTTCTGGGAGTGTCATACAATGGAAGGTCACCTGCCAGTCCCAGATATTTAGTGGCCCTGCTGCAGCATCTCTGTCTTCATGAGGCTCTCCTCTTGCCCTGAAACTTGCTCCAGTTCATGCTGAAGTTTTTCTGATCTGGCAGAGGAAGGAAGGAAGGCAGTTAGAGGACATTCCTGCAGGGGTGCTTCTGTGTACGCTCTCAGCCTCTAATGTCACCAAAAGACACATTGTGCCTGATACTCAACGTTGATCTTTTCATGGAAGATATTGTTTGTATCCCTAAGGAACAACGGTCACTGATCCCTTGAATTGGAATAATTTCAACCTTTAACAAGTGTCACATTTGATCAGAGTAGTGTGTCTATATGATCTATGAAAAAGAATGAAGTATTCTCCATCAGTCCAGTGACAATATTGTAACAAAAGAGCAAATTAAATCCATGCATAAGAGCATAGGAGAGAAAACAGAATATTCACGGTGAATTAGACATGGGCCGCCCACATTTATAGGCAGACATAATGCAACATTGCTGCTTAGACACCAGGACAAAGCCACGGGATATCTTCACGCCTCCTGCTGAGAAGGAGCCTTACATCCAGACAATATGCAAGATGGAGCCGATCATTGTGGAGCAAGAATGCCTCAGATGTGTGCCTGGGAACATGGAGTCCTCTAGGGGTTTTTATTCATAATGAAAACCGGCATTGTTTCCAAAGGATGAAAGATGGGAATGGACATGCTATTTCTCTACTAGATTCTGCCATACAACACCTTGTGAGAGTTCCCAACAATCCCTCAGCACACAAATCTGTCTGGGTTCAACTGGCAATGAGTGAGCATAAGGTATCTGTGGAACACTTTCCATGGGAAATGGACACACAAAGAGAACAGCCAATGGAATTGCAAAGTGAAACCAATGATGGGAATCTCATCCATACAGCTTGTTTCATAATGGAAACATAATTTAATTGTGGCATTTTAAGACACACCTTTATTGAAGCCCAGACTTAGGAGGTGAAAGCAGGCAGAGGTGTGTGAGTTCAAATAAAGCCCTGGGAGAACATCCCGGAAAACTCAGAAGGGTGCAAGTTGGACATCATTCTACAACTCCATGAATATCAAGCATGTAATTACCTGGATGGAACTTCCTCTTATCTGCATCAGCACAACTCTGACTTGTTCTTGTTTTTCTGATATCGTTGCCAAATGTGTGTGTATGCAGATACCACAAAAGGCAGAGATCCAAGGTAGAAGAAACAGATCCACTTGGATCCAAATCTCAACTCCCACTCTGGTGTCATCAGGGACACAGTCAAGTAATGCTGCAGCTTCTCTGCAAACCTCTTTTTCTGGTTGACCAGCTTTCTCTCCTTCTCCTGGGACTGCAGATGATCCTCCAGTCTCTGCTTCTCCTATTCATCAGAATAATGAGTTCTTAGGAGTGTTTTGAGCAAAGGCATGAGTACATTCCATTCACTCACTGTACTGGCACGCAGGGAGAATACCAGGAGCTTAAGGTCTTTGTGTTTTACCATAATCAAAGCTTCTGGGTAGGAAGAATGCCTGTTTCAGAGCAGAGACTGACAAACCTGAAACGTCTTCAAGCGAAGAGGTACAGTACAACACACATAGCTCCAAACACAACAAAACACACACCACTGAAAAAATGAAAATACATGAAAGAATAGAGGCTGAGAGAGATGCAGAGATAGGAATTCACATTTGGAAGCTGAGCACCAAAGGAAGTGAGGAGATCAAATAAATACTAGATGATCACTTGTGTTTTTGAGTAAGCACAGCAGATGTTTCAAAAGAATCCAGTGACCCTGCACTCCATATTCCAGCACTAAAATTGCATAGGTGAATATGTTCTGATTGGCCTGACAATGATGATCTGTCCAGATTTCTTGTTCTAGAAGCCTCAGATCTCCCATCAAGTTAACCAGCTTGACACAAGCCCCTTTGCCATGCCTTGACAACCCATCACCACCATGCTGTAAGCTTTATGATGGGAGACCTGGCCAGGGAAACACATAGGAAACACTTCTGGTCGCCTGTCACTGAGGTTCCTGTCAGGGAAAAGCAAGAGATGAGCAGAGTGAAGAGACAACATTGGGATGTAAAGAACTGTTAAAAGAAAGGCCGCATGAAATCCAACACAGGGACAATGAGAATCACTCATTGTCATATGTAGTAGGATCTTCGGATCCCCAGGTGATTCCCCTGCTCAGCAGTGATATCATGTGGACTCTGCAAAGACAATGAGCCACAGCAGAGGGATCTTTCTCCCTCAAGATAGTACACAGCATTCCAACCATCTCAATGACATGGAAGTGTATTTAGCTTTGTTGAGCTGTCTCCCTGCTTGTCATGAAACTTCAAGAAAAGCAGCAGGGTTTGTTTGCCAATTAATTCTTACAAGAGACTCACATCCAGAAACACTGATGAACTGTGGGATGTCGTCATGAGAGCGAGTTGGATGAAAGTGTTTTGGAGGGCGAGTAAAGTGATAAGTGAAAGCACATTAGGATGGATGGGCAAACAGGCTAAGGTAACACGAGGAAATGGTGCAGGTCCTAACCAGGAGACATCTGCTTGTCCCTACCTGCTGTCCGTGGGTCTGGAAGTCTCTGATGTGTCTGTCTTCCTCCTCAAAGATGACTTTCAATTGTCCCAGATAGTGCTGCAGCAGGATCCATTCCCCTAGCACCTTCTCGGTCTCTTGCCTCAGCTTGTCCACCACGTTGTGCAGCTGTGTCTTCTCCATGTGGAGTTGTTGCTGAAGATGGCTGGAAATACTCTCAGTATAGTCAGCCCTTCCAGCCTCACTCCTGCCACCCTTGCCTCCATAACCCATCTCTCCCACCGTTCCTCAGGTTCGCAAAGGAGACAGAGACAAGAGACCAATGAAGCCACGCCAGCTGCAATCCGGATGCCAAGAGTAGAGAATGGAGAGGTTCAAAAGGAATCAAACTCTTTCTGCATATGCCAACAAGGAAAGAAATCCAAGAATCTCTACCAACGACAGTGTGTCCTTCAATACCCTTCACTGACCATGGTAATGGGACAACATCAGGAGGTAAGGGACAAATCCGCTCGTGGGGAGGATAGGAGACCCAAAGGGTGTAGAGGAACCAAGGGGGCAATTTTCCACTTTCTGACACCCTGCCTGATACCACTGTCATGTTGTGGATCCTTCCTCTACCTAGAGAAGTCATCCTCAAACTACGGGTCATGACTCCTTTGGTGATGCAATTAACTCTTTCAAAGGGTGATATCTCACATATCCTGCACACCAAAGACTTATATCATGATTCATGACAGTAACAATATTTGGGTAGAGTTGGTCATTTCACAATGCTATGTTCTCCTGGAAGATAGGCACTTACCAATAGAAGAGTGACCACTCATCCACCTCTTGGAATTTAGTGAAAGCTTTCGAATTCTACTTCTCCAACCTCTGCAGATCTGCCATGACTTGTTTATGTTCCAACTTGAACTTTTCTAATAAAGGAATAGGCCGTTGGGATGGCACGGAGCTAAAAGCCAAAACCACCATTTACAAAGTTTTCATGAATCACACAAATTCAAGCTGTGCCAAGATTACTGGAGCCCATGGATTGCCACACCCCACCTATTAGGTACGTGGGACACGATTCACTCTTTACAACTGCTGACTTGACCCCATGCCAGCAGAGCACCTCTCGAGGATGCACGAGGTTTTTCAGTAGGATTGATGCAATTGCTCGCTAAGAATTTTCCTGTCGTCTACTTTAAGTGGGGCGTGCCCACCAAAAACTGGGATGATGTGTCTCCCATCTTCAAATCAGAAATTCTCAGTCCCACCGCCTATCTTTCTGAATGGAAGCCAAAATGACACCATGAGCTCTCTTGTACATGGGACCCAACATTTTTGAGAACGGAAGTCATGGGAGAGTAACAGTCCTATATCTTGCAGGCAGCACAAAGTAGTCTGTCTGTGTCACTGTCCAGTGTCTTGAGCACATATGGTACCTCAAAGCCCAACCCCCAAAAAACACTTCCGCTAACAATGCCTCATTTGTGCCT
>JANBXA010000715.1:0-11430 GCA_030556225.1 Cricetiscus sungorus
ACACGCAGGAGACTCTATATTGATACAATCCTGTTGGCCAATTACCATTATTGTTTATGGGCTAGCGCTGTCTTAATTATTAACCCATTTCTACTTATCTAAGTATTTCCAAATGGTCGTCTTATTGGGGACACTTAGGCGTTTCTCCTTTCCTCCCCGAAGCAGCATCCTCGACTCCTCCCTACTACTTCCTCTTCCTCCTCCTGATCTGCCTGGGTCGCCCATCCTGTTTCCCATTGTGTACAGAGGCTCATTAACCAACGCATGAGAAACATATATACAGAATAACATCTCCCATCATCTCCTCTTTTCTGTCTAAAGTAAAAGAAGGGGTTTAACCTGAACAAAGCAAAATACTTTAATTCAACAGTTAGCAAATAAGAATCACAGTTAATAAATATTTAATCCATTAACATTTGTAAGACTTAAAGAAAAATATCATCTATCCTATCTTTGTGAGTCTAAAGAGTCCTATCTTCAACTTATCTTTAATCCTAATTAAGAAAAACTATAAAAATCATAACTACCTGTCTTCAATTCCATCAAAGACCTCAGAAAGGATAATATATAAACTCTAGAAATGACAGAGAAAACTCATTGCCTGGTCAGTCACCTGAAGTTCTTCTGTAATGTTCCATCTTCAGCCCATAGGCCATAGTGTGTGTCCAGACTCCTCAACAAGGCAGGAAACGTTTCTCTGTGTCCCTCGTAGACTGTCTGGCTGTCTGGCAGTCTCTTCCAGGAAGCAGAACCCTGTAGCAATGTCCATCTTGTTTCAGCAGTCACCTTTTTGTGGGTCCTGCATGTCCAGTTTCTACAACATAAAGTCAAACCGTCTAGACAAGAGAAGTACCTTGCTCAAATATTGGCAGTTCTGGCCATATTAGAAGTTAACTCCATAATGTGTTTCTTCGGATGTCCATCTTCCTTTCTTCTGTAGTGGGTAAGCGGACAGTTGTGCTTCACTGTCAAGAAAAACTCTAAACCATTTTAAAAATGCCATATTCTGTAGTAGTCTTGAAAGGTTTGAAGAGTCCTATTCATCTTAAATACATCTCTGCATATCTAGAAACCCTAACTAACTTAACTTCAAGTTTTACTATCATAGGTAACTCTAATCTGTACTAAATTAGCCATTACATTTTTCAATGAGCTATATAAACATAATTTCTAAACAAGAGGAGAAATATACATATCCCAAAATTGACCTTAAATTGTATCAATAAAAGAAAATACATTTCAAAAGCAAAAGTATTCAGATCTATACCATAATTCCTTTTTTACCTTTAAAAAGATTGTTTGTGGTTATAGTCATTTATAAATTCAAGTCCATTTAAATGAGAAACAAACATTTTATAAACAATATTTGGGAATTTGGGTGTTCCTTTCAAACTACTTCCTGCTGGTAGAGGGGCGCTTTATCAAAAAAAAAAGATGAAATCCTGGCTGTAGTGGTCTGTAAGGTTGCAATGTCCCATTGACGTTGCTTCAGGGGGTCTACGCCGATCAAACCCACTGCCTAACTCTGGAAAGAATCCATAGCTGCATTTTTCTGTGGAGTAAAAATAGAAATCCTTTTCCCCAGTAACTTGTCCTTAGGCTTAAATTTTTGGAGTCAAAGCATTTTTAAAATATATAAATTCGAATTAATCCAGCAGCATTTCTTTTATCAGTAGTTATTTTCTCAGCAATCAAATAATTTAAAGACAACAGAAGTGTATAGGTATCCAAAATCTCTGTGTTTTCCATCTTTACGTGGCTTTCTATTACTCTATTTATTCTACTTCTATTTTTACATATTTTGAGACAGGGTTTCTCTGTGTAACTTTTATCTGTCCTGGAATTCACTGCATACCAGGTTCTTTGAAATCACACAGATCTACTTGCCTCTAGTATCCCTAGTGCTGGGATTAATGGCATGTGCCATATCATAGCTAATCCATTTAATTCCTTTTTTCTTTTTTAAACCATAGTATCCTGTTTCTTTTTCTCTCCCAAGCCAGCGTATTTTTTAAAACACAGGGTAATGTCTTCCAGGAGGGATCATCAATCTCTGTCAAGTCATTTGGAGTAGGGTCTAGGTCCTTCTTCCTGTCTCTAGCCTAAGGAAGTATCTCTCCAAAGAGAATGTGCTCCCAAAGTCCTTTTGTGCATCAGGAATACATGCTGGTTTCACTGTCAGAGGTCCCTTAGAGTGCCCATGCCTTCTAACTGAGATCCATGTTCAGGGAGTCTGGAGTTGCACGTTGGTTTCCCCGGCTATCAGAGAGGGTGTCCATGAGCTCCCCATGTTCAGGTATGCTCTATCTGGGTTTCTGCAGCCAACTGAGAAGCTTCTGTAAGGCAAATGACACAGTGGACAAGACCAAATGGCAGCCCACAGACTGGGAAAAGATCTTCACCAACCCTATATCTGACAGAGGGCTGATCTCCAACATATACAAAGAATTCAAGAAAATAGTCACCAAACACCAAATAACCCTATTAAAAAGTGGGGTAGAGAGCTGAATAGAGAATTCTCAATAGAGGAATCCAACATGACTGAAAAACATGTAATAAAATGCTCAAATCCTTAGCCATCAGGGAAATGCAAATCAAAACAATTCTGAGATACCATCTTATTCCTGTCAGAAAGGCTAAAATTAGAAACACCAATGTCAGCTTATGCTGGATAGGATGTGGAGAAAGGGGAACACTCCTCCACTACTGGTGGGAGTGAAAACTTGTACAATCATTTTGGAGATCAGTATGGTGTTGCCTCAGGAAAATGGGAATCAGTCTACCACAGGACCCAGCAATTCAAGCTCTTAGGCATATATCCAAATGACCCACATCCATGCAACAAGGACATTCACAACTATGTTCATAGCAGGCATTAACATTTGTAAGAGAACTCTGGAAGCAACCTAGAACTGAACTGAAGAATGGATAAAGAAGATGTGGCACATTTACACAGGATAATCCCAAAAGGAAACAAAAACAAAAAACAGCTATGAATCTTGAAATTCATTACAAAATGGATGGAACTTGAAGATAACCATCATGAGTGAGATGACCCAGTCACAAAGAAGAATGAAGGTATTTACTCCTTATATAGAGAATATTAGATATAAGCAAAGGATCATCAGCCTACAATTAATACTGCCAGAGAAACTAGGAAACCTAAGAGATCCACACAAGGTCCCTTACAGAAGGGGAAAGAAACAAGATCTTCTTAGCATATAGGGAGTGACAGAGGGTTAGTGATTAGACAGTGAGTTAGGAGAAAGAGAAGGGGAGGAGAGGAGAACATGTGAGACTAGAAAGATTGAGTCAGGAAATGAATAGATGGGAGCAGAGAGAGAGAGAGAGAGAGAGAGAGAGAGAGAGAGAGAGAGAGAGAGAGAGAGAGAGAGAGAGAACTCTAGAGAAATGTCCAGAGTCCTACAAGGATGACCCCAACTAACAATCTGAGCAACAGTAGAAACATTACCTTTTATGCTCTTCCCTGACAATGAGATTGATAACTAAGTTATATGCCATCATAGAGTCCTCATCTAGTAGCTGATGGAAACAGAAGTAGACATCTATAGCTTAACACCGTGCTGAACTCCTGGAATCCAGTTGCAGAGAGGGAAGAGTGATAAGAAAAGGGGTCAAGACCCATTTGATATATTTAGAGTCAGTTTTTACAGTGTTGTTAACTTTAAGAGATTCACAATGACTTATTTTTCATTTTTCTGGCATATCTATTTCTAGAATTGCATGTCTTTTGAGAAGGCTCTGCTTTCTATTTTTTAGTGACTGACTTAGTAATAACTTAAGGGTTCAATCTTTAGTATTGTTCAGAGATGGAAAACAAGCCACAATTACAACAAAAACATAAAACCTAGCCTTATAAACTCAATTAAAAACAAGTAGTGCTGCCCTAGAAACAGTAGCAAATAAAACATCAGAACAACATGAAATAAGTAAGTTAGAAATTATTTATATAATAATAAAATTAATTTAAAATAGAGTAAGGATAGGGGAATAAAAAGGGAAGAGTAATTTAAAATATAAAGAACAATATTATTGAAACCCATTAAAGAATATAGGCCAGGAAGAACATATTTTTTTCTTAATTTAATTTAATTTATTTAAAATGATACTCAGACTGGATACCTTTCTTTTCTGAGCATTCTAGTACCTCAATGTGTCATTTATGGAGATTACTAAGTAAATCTGTATCCTGTTTTATTTCCTATCTGTTTTATGAAACTGATTGATTCTTTGTATATGTTCATACCTGCCGTATATTTCTCATAAACCCACAAAGCCTGGCTGTGATAGGGCTGTATTCATTGCTGGGGATTTGAAGCCTGTAGACACTTCTTAAAACACATCCCTTGAATTGCTGCTAGCCACAATTCAGGTATGTCTGGTACTATATAGAGTAGGCAGACAATTCTTTATTCCTCTTCATAGTTATAGTTTTTGTTTTTCCTAAATAAGAGACTTCTGAAGACAGCTTATGCTAATGGTTTTCTGCAAGATGAAGAACAATGCTGTTTTGATGGGGTGTCTTTTTTTTCCTCAAGAAGTCTTGTCTTTTTACCACTTCATGATTTATATAGCTCTTCTTCAATTCATCTCCACAGAATATTGTTCCTCTTTGGTTGTACCTACTTTTCTAATGTACAGAGTCATGTGAAAGAAACTAATGGCTGGCCATGTTATATTAATTTTAATTTTAAGAGAATTTTATTTTTTATATCTTTTGTGGGTCTTGTGTCATAACTTATGAAAATATTGTGTTTTCAGCTGTGCAAGTGAAATCAGCAATGAAATATAGAACAAATCGTGAGGTAACTGAAGCATCCTTTATTTTTCTCTAAAGACTGAATAGACACTGTCCTCTATCATTGTTCTCTACAAAATTTTTTTACTAATAAATTTTATAATTATTCCAAATATGTGATTAAATCGTATTACAGAAATTCAAAATATTTATATTGAATCTGTACAGGTGATTTACAGTTTAAATAAAATAAAGCTAATTTGAATTTTAAGTAGAATGAAACATTCTTTGGGGATGAGTTTAAATCATAAGCAGTTAAACAGAGTCACTAATGAAAATTACTTTAACATCATAAAATCCTGAAAAATTGGAAAATTGTCCAGTTTATTATCCATTACTTATAAAATTTTACTAATAGATTTTTATAACTGTTATTGATATTTAACTAATACAAATTTTCTCAGACATGTAGGAAGAAAATAAACTATCCACTCTTTATTCATAGTTTATGAAAATATATTGCTTATTTCCTTAGGGCCCTTGATATATATCATGAACTGTTAAGGTACCAGAGTATGCCCATGTACATTATGTACTTGAGATACATAATGCAGAGGAAGAAAAATGTGGATCCTATAGATAGTGGAATTTATTGCAGCATTTTATATAGAATACAGATTATTCCTACTCTTACAAAAGTAATTTTTATTGATCATTTATAGCAACATGGTGAAAATATTTGTTATACTCACCAACATATATAGGTATTCTATTGCTGCAAATGTCTATGCTGAAAATTGTAAGTTAATATACTCCCAGGAATACCTTACTTCCAATTTGCAGGTGATGCCAGTGTTTTCTTGACGACTTTTGTTCTTGTTGCCTTTCATTTTTTGTGATAAATATGACTAAAAGACATTTAACAAAAAGTTTATTTTGGCCTCGTGATCAAATCAATCTATTCCTGAAGCAAGTTAAGAGAGTAACTCAAACAGAAACCAGGGATCAACACTGCTTATTGGCAAACTTTCTGGCTAATTCTCAGAAAACTTTCTTACACAGTCAAGGCAAACCTGTCTAGGGATGGCCCAAGCCACAGCAACTAGGGCCAACCACATTAAACATCAATCAAGATCATTCCCCCACAGACTTGTCCAAGGTGAATCTGAATAAGATAATTATTGGGTTTAGGTTTTTTCTTCCTAGGTAACCCTAGGCAATTTTATTTGGACAATAAAGACTGAGCAGCACACCTTGGCAAACTTTGAGATTACTCTGTCTTTGAAGCCGATTTTATCTGTTTTCAAAATACCCATGTGTGCTTACTTCTTTTTCTTTTCTTAATTTTATTCTCCTCCTCCTCCTCCTCTTCCTCTTCCTCTTCCTTCTTTTTCTTCCTCTATTATTTATAGGTTTGCTTTTTTTGTAATATCCCAGATTTCATGAATATTTTATGCTTGGGATTTCTAGAAATAGCATTTTCTTTGGTTGAACTATCCATTTCTTCTGTCTTGTCTTCCAAACCTGAAATTCTCTTTTCATGTCATTTAATGTGCTGGTCATTCTTACCTCTGAGGATTTTGTTTGTCATTGTAAGTATTCAATTTCAAGTTTTATTTTAGTTTCTGTTTTATTAAGTGATTTTATTTCTATTCTACTGTCTTGAAATGTTTTCAATTTTTCTTTCAACTGTTTTCATTAACTTATAAAGGTCATTATTTAAATCCTTTAGAGCTCATTGTACATATGCATGTTTGCTATTTTAAAATCTTTCTCTTATGCTTCCATTAAATTGATTGCATGTCTCTGAGCCCATTATATTAAGTTTACTGACTTCTGGAGGAGGCAAATTTTCTTAGAGCAATACATCATTTTGCTCTGAGGTGGGGATTTAGGTATATGCTGCTATTATGTCTGAAATGATTCCTGGTATTGATATTTTGAGTGGGTCTTCCACTTCCATTATTAGGTTGTTGTTGCTCACTCATGCTGACTGTGGGGTCCCTGATAGACGGTGCTTTTGTGAGTTTATGGCTAGCTCACAAGAATGTATAATATTGGACTAACAGGAAAGGTTAAAAATGTTGGTGAGAAAGAGGTAATGGGACCCTGGGTTTACCAAGAGTCCCCAAAGTAGAAGTGTGGCAGTGTGTGGGGCTCCTGAAGGCAGATATCTACAAGACTAAACATAGTATGGAGAGATCAGAATGGAAGACAGTATAGTGAATATTGTGTACTGACATCCTAGTCCAGTGTGTCCACTGGGAAGAAAGGGTTTCTGTAGATCCATATTTGACACAAAGGAATGAGAAGATTAGAAGTCTGAATGTGTCAACTAGAAACAATAAAAATTTAAAGAATATATGGAAGCTCATGACACAGAATTTTGAACAGTTATAGTTCCCAAGCAGGGTAACAGCTGAGTAGAAAAAAGAAAAGAAAATTTCCCAAATGAGAGGGTTTAAATAAAGGATATAGCTAAACACTTCAATGGTTTCAGAAAATGTACATATCACTCAATGCCAACCTATGAAATCGTGAAATTATCAATTTTTAAAATGAATGTATGAGATTTTGCTTTTACACTTCATAGTTAATTTCAATTTTACAAACCTCCTTGACAGACAAGATAGGCTTAACATTTTGTTCCTGTTCTCTTACTTGGGAAAAGGGTTGCCAGTCTATAACCTTACATGCTAGAAAAAGAAATGATTTTATAGAAGGTTTATGAAGCACATGGTATAGTTGAAAAGTACCAAAGACTTTTAGGAAGCACTATTATTGTTTTCCTTTTGAAAGTAGATGCTCATGGCTTTCACTAATTGAATTATTTTTCTTTATAAAAAAACAGACCTGTAGGCAGTATGTTTGTAACCACTAGCCTTAACTTCACATCACTATGACTTTTTTTCTTTCAGAAACTGAATAAGAGATCAATAGAAATGGGTGCTAATATTTTGAGATAGAATTCCATAATTTATAATGACATGAGCATGCAGAAAAAGCAAGTAATTACCTAGCCATTATTTTTATTGTCTCAAGTGATACAACTGACATTATCACTATCCATAAAAAGAGATAAAGGCAAACAAGGGGAAAAAAACCAGTGGTTATTAACATTGAAAACAATTAGACTCATTTTTATTATAAAATTTTGAGTATAGCACCTTTCATAAATTCCATGTGTATGCATGTTTCTGTATATCTATCATGCCTAGAGATATTACACTGTTAAATCCTAGACCATGACTGTTATTAAGACTAAAGCTGTCATTAGATTGCATTTTGTTATTAAAATATATTATTAATTAGTCTTTACAAATTGTGAAATATCCAACAGTTGAAGAGACTAAGCTCCGTGCATACAGAGTTATTAGCATATCTTAATTAGGCTGAAAATTTATATTGACGTTCAAGAGAGAATAGCCTCTTATCTCTCTATACAGTTTGAGTTTCCGTTAAAGTAGTTTCAAACCTTTCATAAAATATATAGACAACATTTTTACGAGTATGCAAATTGATTTTTTGTTGCTCTTATGTCCAAAATGTCCTTTTTCATTATATTCAAATAATGTACTCTGAATTCCTGATCAAAGTCTGGATTTTTGTCCCTCAGGATGAAAAGTATTGAACAGAGAATTTAGCTTTTAACTTTCTTCAGTTCCTTTAACTTTGTTGTAAACTTAGATAAAGAACTCATCTTTTAACCTAACATTTAATTAAATAAAAATACTTTTTCTTCAACACATTATATCAAGAAGCCTAGTTTTAAATAAAAATTGTTTTTGAAATAGTAACATATATCAGTAAAACTCAATTCTATATTTTTGAATGTGTCAGGTATGGTACCATATGTCTTCAATAAGCACTTGCCAGACACAAGAAGGAAGACGGCAAGTCTGAAACTAGCCTGGGATACTGGAAGAGTCTAAGCCAGAAAAATCTAACAGAAATCTCCAATACAATATTTTAATGCAGCCATGTTGGGGGAGGAGTAGACATTTGTATTTTCTGTATGACCATTGACAAAAATTATTTAAACCGTATGGAAGTACAAACTCAATTCCATTTAAGAAACTTTGCTTGAAGGATATCTGCATTTCTTCCTCCTCTTGATCTAACTTCACAGATATCTATAACTCCAGGGCTCCCACAAACAAAACCATGATGAGTCATGTCATAGTCACTTAAATTAGCCAATTGGGTATTTGTGCCATGACATTCAGTTCTCTAAATTAATTAACATTTACAATAATTATGCCTGTGCCCTTATTTTAAATCTCCATTGCCCAAGGATCACTCTCAGAATTATGTGAGCAGAGTACTGCTTAAACCTAAAATGTTAGTATGTCTCATTAATAAGAATATAACATGCCTATTAATATTTGATTGATAATTGTTCTTATCAGTAAAGTTTTTCACAGTATGATTTATTAGTGTTAAATTTCCTCACTGATTTTGAATGTCATAAACATTAACAAAAACAAAATACATGACATATCTGAAAACCGGTTTCAGTTTTTGATGATCTATGTTCATTCTCCAGTCTATGCATCTACATTAGCAATAAGAATGTCATTTTAAGTGGTTACACAATAAGCCTGATATCAAGACTGTGAAGGCCCACACCTAACATTTTAATTTGCAATATTGCATTTATTCATAGTTTTCAGAATAATCTTAAGGTAATTTTGAGAAGTCATAAATATCATCACAGAATAAAACTTTGAATTTTCAAGATCATAAACATATTTTAATAAAAATGCTGATAGTTATGTTAAAGTCTTTCATTGAGGATCATAAACACAACCATGCCATTTTTCCAACTGTCTTTATGATTTTCAGTAATAATCTTCATGAGTACATACAAAGAATTTAAAAAATCACATTAAAATATTTACTTTGTTAGTATTTTGTTACAGGGCTTTGCTGTATAGCTATGTTAAAACTTTGGATTCACCATCCTGCTTCAGCCTCCTAGCACTGCCAGCATCCGCACAGGACCCAACTAATTTTCACTTATTTTAACAGATTTCCCATTGATTATGTGGAGCTGTTTCACTGTTTAACTTTAAAATAAGGCATTTGATTCTAATATTGGTAATTTTCTCATGTTATTTCTAGGACCATATTTCATGATTGTGGTGTTGACTTACTATAGAACTATCTTTACAATGTCTTCTGATTATGCCGTAAATAATTTAAAGTCGACTAGATCATATATGAATACTAAGAATGTGGAACTGTGGTAATTCTCATTAAATTTTATTATCCTTATTAAATTTCATTATCCTCTTCAGAAGCAGTTTTTTTTGGCCAGTACTACGTTATAGATAGAGATGATTTGAAACAATACTGGTTCATAAGATGGCTGCACTGAAGAAAAGCTCTGTCTACGCAGATTAAAGCCCTGCTGATGCACATCACTGATGTCCAATCTTCAATTATAATTTGGCATAGATCTGATACTGTAGAAGAAAGCATAAAGAATGTAAATTTTCCAATATGGTTTTTTCTCACCCAGATTTAATATGCCAGAAAATACTGAACTACATCCTTAAATTCCATTTGACCTATTTTTAAAGAAAATTCCCATATCCAAAATCTCATTTAATACATCTTGGAAGCTTTGAATCTTACCTTGACATCAATTTGAAAATTGAAAGGACTTTAGGAGTACTGAGTAAAAATGTTAACACAGTGGCGATGTAGTAGAAGTGCAATGTTATATATAAATAATTTTATTGCAGTAACTCAAGGTTAAAAATATCCCAGTTAAGGGAAAATTCTGAGATGATTAAGATACTTGAATATATGATACAAAAATATCTTGCATAAAGAAGGAATAGTTGGTCACTCTTTAATAAGCTATATGGGTACCATGTACAAGGATTATTAGACTGCAGATTTATGAATGAGCAGCTAAAGTTTAAGTAAAATCAGTCATAAAGACGATTATAATCTATAGTCTAAAGATATCAATAAACAACAAAGTATTCATGTAACAGCTAAGAACACGATGAGGAAATCTAAGGTGCATTAACAATGATATGCAGCTATATGGATAACAATGATGATGCTGGATTTTGAGATTCCTTAAAAACTTCTTGGTTTGCCGGAATTCCCCTTATTTCTTTAGCAAGAGTCAGCCTTATTGCTGCTGGTAAATCTCTGACGCTCCTATCCTGACAAGGCAACAAGTACTCTGCTAGAGTGTTCTCCCTACCTCCTCTGTTGAAGGCTACACAGAAAGGAGAATTAAAGTGCATAAATAAGGTATTGTGATAAAAAATGGAGAGGAACAATTATACTCATCTTCCCATGTGTGTGCAATGATATCTCACATCTTTTTCAAATGCTCTTCACTTTATTTATGGACAGGGTCTTTCACTGAACCCAGAGAACACAGATTTAGTGAGTCTACCTCATCAACTTGTTCTGAGTATTGACCACATCTACCTACTAACTTTTGGGATTGCTAGGTCTTCAAGCACACACAGATTTTTGTAGGTGTTCAGAATTTTATGTCCTGATTCCATGTTTGTGTGACACAATTTATAAAACACCTATCTCATAAAGTGTAATTGCCTGTATCATAAAGAGTAATAAAATTGGGCATGTATCACAAGGGTGCCATATAGATAATTGTAGCTGGATGACCAAAGAATATT
>JANBXA010000716.1:0-123815 GCA_030556225.1 Cricetiscus sungorus
AGGACTGCATAGAGAAGTCCTTGTGTGTGCTGACATGTTTTTGTTTTGCACATGTGTTCTGGACACACTCATTCTTGGACCCACATGTGGGAGTAACGTGCATGTTTCCATTATACTTCTGTCATGAAGGCCAAAACACACAGACAAGGGTCACATATTTGGTGACAAATCCTGCACCAGCTAAGTCATTTCCCAGAACCCAGAGCATTCAATGATTTTGGTGTCCTCCCAAAATTTTGCCTCAACAATGGCTCAGAGGGTGGAACTAGACGTGGGGTTTCTGTCGCTCAGGCTGGACTCATACTCTTTTTGACTTCTGATTACTAGGAATTTCTGATCCCCCACCCTTACACACACTGAGATATGAGGCCCATAAACTTTGGTTGTCCTTTACCAAGCTCTTCAGCTGCTTTATTGTCCTAACCCGATATTTATTTGGCTTCCTGTCTGCAAACCTTGTGTAAGAGGTGGTCATTTTATCCTGCTTCTTTGGCAACTGGGAAGACACTGGCCCTGGGGCTGCTCTTGATTGAAACCCAGGGACAGGAGAACCATGTTATTCTAACAGATATGACCAATATTTTATCTAATGATACTTTTTATCATTCCCTTTTTTACCCCTGATAGCATTTTTCTGAGGAGCCCTGGTTATTCTGTTGCTCATTCTGTAGACCAAGCTGAACTCAAACTCTGAGATCTGCCTGTCTCTGCCTCTCAAGTGCTGGGATTAAAGGCGTGTCCCACCACCCACACACAATTTTTTTTTTACAGGTGGAACCTCATGAATCCTTAAGAAGAACTGAATTTTTTTGTATCCGATGATAACCTGGAGTAGCTGGGATCAACCATGAGCACAAGGAATTTCATGTCTAGCATGTCCCAATCCACACACGGACTACACCCCTTCCATTTGAATTTTGATGTTTGTTAAGGGAAAGTACCAGTTTATAGCTCACACAGTCCTGTGATTTGCAGTTGCTTTGATGAGCCTCTCACAAGCTAACATTAAAACTGGGAGCCTAATTTTTTCAATTTTCCTTTGATTTTTATTCTTCATATAGATCTCATTGAATGGAAAGTGAAGACAAACATGGCCTCCAGGCACTAAGAACTGACTGTTCCCCAAGATGCCCCATTTTAGGGCATTTCCTGTGAATTAACATAGTTTTGAAACATTATAGAATGTTTTCAAACAGGGCTTGGCCAAGCCGTAAAATTTACAACTTTGGAAGCAAAGGCAGGTGGATGGATCTTTGTGAGGCTGAGGCAAGTCTGGTGTATAAAGTGAGTCCCAGAAGAGACAGTGATGTTACTCACAGATATCTACCTGCCTCTGCCCGTACTGATAGGATTAAAGGCCGGTGCCACCTACACCAGGCAGGTGGATCTTTGTGAGTTTGATTCCAGCCTGGTCAACAGAGCGAGTTCCAGGACAGCCTCCAAAGCCATCTGAGACAGGATTTGGAGGACAGTCTGGCTACAGAGTGACAATGAGGTCAACCAGGAATAAGTTGTGAAAAATTTGCAAGCACAGCATTCCTTTAATCCCAGCACTCACGTGGCAGAGACAGAGATGTCTGACTACCAGGCCAACAAGAGCTCCATAGCTTGACCACAATCCCCAAGAAAAAAAGAGATGGAGAAAAGGAGAAAGAGGGAAAGATTTGAGACAGAATGTCTTCACTTAGCCCTGGCTGTACTGGAACTCCCTTTCTCAACCAAGTTGTCCTCAACCTCACAGCTCCTCTTGCCTCTGCCCCAAATACTGGGATTAATGGTTTGGTTTAAATCTCTTCAGTCTGACCTTGGGATTAAAGACCAGGCTGACAAGGAGAGTAGCTTGCTCAGGACAAATCCTGGCATTAAAGGCATGAGCTACCACACCCTGCTCTAGTCATTATCTATCACTGGTTCACTTCCCTTTCTGTCTGAGTTTTTGTGTGTCTGCCTCATGTGTGTGGAGGTCCACAGCATAGAAAAGGCTTTCAGATTCACTGGCCTTAAACATACAGACATTTGTGGCATTCATGTTGAACGCGCTAGGAACCAAATTACAAGCTTCAAGGTCAACAAATAACTGTTCTTTTGTTTTGTCCATAATTTTTTTTTTTTTTTTTTTTTTTTTTACCAATACACGTTTATGTGCAACATGGGAATGCTTAAGGCCCCAGGAGAGCAGATCACGGACTCAGTTACCCAGGGACTAGGGTTCCAAATAAATTGTTTGAGCCAGCCTATGGGACCTACACACTGTCCTACCCTTCAGTGATAAAGCAAGAACTTTGCTGACTCACTGAGCCTTCTCTCCTGCCCCAGAGAACACAATTTTTGAGACTTAGACTTCAATACTCAGATTTTTGTTGTTGTGTAAGACCCTAATTCAGGGGTCCTGATTGTTGGAAGGAGAGCCCCGGGACACAAACACCAAACCAGAAGATTCAGCAAGCAAGAGGAGTTTATCGAGCGAGTGCACACTCCGGTGTCAGCAATCTCGGGGAAAGCTGCACACACCTCAGTCTTCCCAGACTCTTTTCATAGAGGAAAACCACGAATCAGCATACATGCATGGGTACAAGGTGATTGGTTACAAAATATGATCTCATGTTTGAGAGATCACCCAAGTGGGACCTGTTTTTCTTCAAAGAAAAAAAGAAAAACCACAGTATGACTTGGAAAGATTCCAGACTGTCCATTGGCCAGGTGTGACCCAGACAGGACTGTTCATCTGGAAACTTTTCTTTCAGGGTTGGGGCCCATTTCCTTGTTGTGGGCCAAAACTTGTGAGAAAAATAACTTTTTTTTTCTTTGCAAAATAAAGTCTTTCATTAGCAGGTATTAATGTAGTTAAATACTTACCTACTTTCATGAAAAAGAAAAGAAATTGAATTCTGATGACACAAGCTATGGAGGAGCTGGGGAAGTGGAAAGAATATAAATGTTTACATTCATCAATGCATATTTAAGCATAAGGACGTTTTATTTCTGTGTAGCTTCAGCTGTCCTAGACATTGTTATGAAGACAAATGCAGAAGAAATTAAAAGAGATTGTACTGATTCTGCTTTTTGAATCTTAGGATTAAAAGATATCCTTGTAAAGGGGATTAAAATAGAAGTTGTAAAATATTTCTCTAATGCCAGTAATTACTTTGCTGACTTTCCCAAAAGCTCTGACTGGGCAAACCATTCATGGGAACAAGAAATCTGCATTCTGAACACTTTCTCCATTTGCGAATCCACGACCCTCACCTGGGATAAAATGTCATTTGTAAAGTTCAAATACTCTTCCAGGACTCGATGTGGCATGGCTTCAGGGTTCCAGTGCAATCATGAGAGCAAGGTTGAGGTCTGAGTGTCCATCACCACACTCACCAGACGTTTGCTTCTGTTTGAATCTAGCCACCACTTTCACACAGAATTGCCTGTGGAGCTGCAGGTGAAGCTGTGCTGGGGTCTGGAACTGGTGTCGATTCTGAATCTTGGGCTGGAGAGGGGTTTGCAGAAGATGTTCAACCTGCTGACTGAAGTGGATTCTGTCTCCCTCTCTGGCACTTGGCCAGCAGGGCAACACTTCACAGCTTCCTATGAGAGACGCTATTGGTCTCATCAATAAAGAAGATGGCATGTGGTTCTGGGAATGTTGGGCTGAGTGATGGAGGAGAGCTGACACTAGATGTGCTCTCACACATGGAGAAAATGGAATCTGTGTCTGGAGCAATGATGGAGGGCTGACCGGAGGAGGAGAACAGACACCTGACATGCTCTGGTCTGGAGAGTGGTACAAGTGGCTGAGTTGAGGAAAGATCACAATGATGGTGTCTGACACATGGAGAAGATGGATTCTGAGGTTGGGGTAATACTCAAAGGGTAAGAATTGCTGTATAAGGATGGTGTTTAGCACAGAGTGTGAGTTCTCTGACCCAGCAGGAGGGACACACTCTTTGGGAATTGCAGACCTTCCAGATGATTGGGAGTCTTGTTCCCAGTTAGTTCTATACTCTTCTGCATCCACCATCACTTCCCAGCTGAGGTCTTCCTGAAACATTTCTCCTCACATGTGTGATCAATGATGGAGAAGTTGGATACATGATCGATACATTACTGCAAAGGCTAAGTTGAGGAGGGCAGCTGATTTAGGAAGGGCTCTGGCACAGAGAATGTGCACTGGCAGGTGTGGCCAGTGGGACCCAGCCTGTGTTGGAGGCAGGTCTATCATCAGATCCATAGACTGGTTTCCTGTAGACCTCCAGTCTTTTTCAATTCACTGTAGCTTGCCTGTTCTTCAATTAGACCAGGAGAGACTAAGGAAAGAAGAGATCAGTAGAAGCAACATGACCCATTCATGTCCCTAGATTTCTTATCCTTATTAAAAGGCCTGGGCCTTGGTGTCTACCCAGCACATATAGAAATAACTCGAAGGAAGTTTCATGGGCACAAGAAGGATGAGGACAGATTGACAGATTGGGATGACCTGAAAGCCAGACACCAAGAAAGCTTTTGTTAGAAGGTATGGGTTCAAGGAGAGTCCATATGTTAAGGTCACTAAGACACTTTAGAAAAGGTATTTAAGCACTGGTCCATGTGGTAGGGATCAAACACAGAGAGGGTTTACAAAAGCTGCAACAACCAATGGATTTCCTGGTGATGTGGGCTCTAGGAAGGTTGTGTATGAGAGATAGATTTGGGGAACTGGATTATTGCAAGGGGAACGTCCTTAGAGAAGGGACATCACTGGTGGCACTCTGGAGATTTTATGTGTGCTTGTTGTTTGGAAGTCACCATATTCCCAGCATGATGGGTAAAAGTTCCTGTGAAAATTCAGGAGGGTTTCGTAGATATAAACACTGAGAGCCAGATGAGTGCAGAGATTGTAGCAGCCAAGGAAGGGTACTGTTGAGACCCACAATATGACGAAGCTACTCTGTTTGTGTGCAGTGTTCTCCAGTGCACAGGCCTGAGCAGCGTTGCATATGAACCCTGTAACAGTTGATGAGGAGGCCTGAAAGTCGCAGCTAGGGAATATGGGCTTTCTCTGACCTATTTCTGTTTTTAGTACAATGTTTCCCAGTGGAAAATGATCTCACAATCTCAGAAGGGTCTCAAATGCTCACAGGTGTGGCCAATTTTCTGACAGGTAAAGAATTATGTTGACCTCCTCTGCCACCTAAGACAGTTGTTAGTTTATATAAAAAGAAACGGGGACCTATAGGGTCCTGCATAGACCTCTGTGGCACCTTGAGCAAGCCTGAGCTGTTGGCTGGAAATCCTGCAGTTTTAGCTAGAACATCTTGTACCAGAGTACTTCTTGGTACTCTTCTTGATTTTCTAACACACATTTGCTGGTAGAAACTAATCCAGAGAAATTGCACACTTCCACCTTGTTTGTTTTCTGGTGTGCTGTGAGTCAGTATAGAAGTCTGCTCACTCCCCTCAATAAATGTCCTTCAGCATTCCTGCATTCCTGTTGCATGAATGACCTGCTGTCTTGTCTTTTGCTTATTTTGGTCTTCATGTGAGTAGTGGAATAGATTGTAGCCCGGTCACTGCAAGAATGAAAGGCACCAAATTTAAAAGTGAGATAGAAGAATAAACTGAAATTTTTCAAAAGTGAAACACATTTCCCTGAGAAACACTACAGATATGTCAAATAGGCTTCCCTGTGGTGGAAGGTGCCTTTAGTCACCAAACTCAGAAGGCCAAGGTTGCATCATACCTGTGAATTTAAGCCTGGACTGGTCCACAAAGCACAGGTCAGGACAGTTATGATTCCAAAGAGAAACCATGTTTCAAAGTACATTTTATGTTACTCTAATGTTGGGCAGAGTGGGACAGCTTGGGTATATATTGAAGCATAGATTCAATGTAGATATATATTTGTATGATTATTTTATGGATGACAATAACTTCTTTGATAAATTGGAAAAGAAAATCCCTGAGGAACTTCTAACTCCTGTGCAATTGTCATCACCAGTCATCAGAGAAGACCCAAAGTCACCAGCTCTTACACTCAAGCGTCCCCATCAACTACCACTGGCACCACATCCAACACCTGGGTCAGGACTGTGCCTTGGCTAGAGGTCACTGCAAAAGCATGGCAGCTGGACTAGCACCCTGTGGTCTCATCAACACTTCACCTGGCTCCACAAATCTCTGCAATCTCCTGGTTCTCAGTGGTCTCATCCGCTGGGCAAACTTGCAAACCATTCCTGAATGTTTACAGAGCTCTCTCCTCATCAAGCAGGGAGTGGCTACTTCAAACTGGAAACACATACTAGATCCTCAGACTTACAAAGCATTTTCCTTTTGTATATCACTATCTTCTGAATCAAGGTAGACCTCAAACTACCCATCTCACACAGACAATCCTTGAGGTCTCAATACACCAGGAATCCAGTAAGTGGTTTCAATATGATTAGATTCCTGTCTGAGTTTCACCACTGGCACACCACCAGGGCACAATTATTTTTGACAATAGAGATTGAAAAATTCCACCCAGTGTTTGGCTCCTCCTACCCTGCAATATCTCAAATTCATTCCCCACATCCACCTTTGGTGCTACTCAGTTTCACCCTCTCCCCAGAGATTCCCAACCTTAATGATTCAATCATACTAGCTTTCCTCTACTTCTGTTTTTGAGTCAGGGTCTCTCTATTAGTGCCGACTGTTCAGGGATTCACTACATTGCTCAGCTGTCATCCATCTCACAGAGCTGTGCTTGCCTCATCTTCCTGAGTGCTAGCATGAAGGTGTGGATAACCCAACCATGCACAGGGAGACTTGGAATGATGGAGCGGAAACTCAGATTTACAATATCTAGAATCACTCTCCTTGCCATAGTGCCAACTTTCCCATACAAAGGAATGAAGGGAAACCTGGGTAGTCAAGGCCAGATTGTACCACAACACCTTAGCGATGTACAAATGAGATATTTTGTTCAATTTACTCTGAATATCAGTGGAATCTCCTATCTGTCCCAGATCACTGCTGATATTGAAACTCTATTGCAAGGACCTGGCCTTAAATATCTAACCTTCCAAGAAACTTCCAGCCTCTCCTAATTTTATTTTATCCTTTCATATCCAGCAAACTTTAGATCCTAATCTATCTGCAGACCCAGCCAATAGAAGGCTGGCCACTTTGAGTATGTGGAGTACATTTTTCTGTCATGATTATAAGTCATTAGTCCTGGATTCTTGTGCGAGGAAACCCTAGGAGGACCTTTGTCCTTCCCTAATGAGGACACAGTCACCCAAAACATGGGATTTATGGATGGTGACCATCTCAGAAAATGGACCTGTCCACAGCAAGCAGCCCATGGCCCATGCTCATTCCTTCATATGACTGCACACTCGTTACGTTCTTCCTTATTCACTCTCTTCTTTCTTCTGTTCATTCCTGTCTTCACTTGAGACTGTGTTTTTCTACATAGTGAGCCCTGGACTCACTACATAGACTAGGCTAGACTCAAACTTTGAGAGATCTCCCTGCCTCGACATCCTTTCTGCTGGGATTAAAATTCTAGCCCTCACAGCTCTGGCTAATCAGCTCAATCACCCATTGCTTTTGCCAAGAGCCTGCTTGGGCTTGTACTTTTTACTTGTGTGTATGAATGCAGTGTGAACACTGGGAACTACAGGAGCTTGTGAAGTCCAGAACATAGAGCCAGAACCCTGAGGTGCACATATGGGGCCGCACAGCTCGGATGGTAGAACGTGAGGTGAGTGAGCCTTCTTCACTTCTGAGCCATCCCACGTGCCCAAGTCCTTAATTTCCTCTATGTTGTGCTCATTATGAAGTGGTAAGAGAGACATGTGAAATTTGATTTAAATCAATATACTGGTTTAACGATAAGTTATAAGTAATGTAATGGTTTCATTCAACTCATTAATTCTGGATAGAAGTTCATAGGACAAGAGCATTAGCTTGAACACAGAAGCAGAAAGATGATAGAACGTAGGAGCTAGCCTGAACTACATGAGGAAATGCTGTCCCAGAATGTCTGCAAATTTTTACATATTGTACACATACTTAACAGTTAAGTATGAAAGAAAACAAAAAGTATGGTCACAGAAAAAATTAATAGTGTTTTGTCCAATTTCTCAGCCACAAATTTCAAAAACAGAGGCTTTGGAACTAAAGCAGGCTGTTTCCAGAATGTTAAAGGTCAGCCTGCTCTAGATTAGAACTTTTTCTCAGTAAGGAAATCAAAGAATGTTTGGTGACTACTGCCTGAGATCCCTTTATTGTGGTGGATGAGGGCAGAGTGTCAGAAAATAAGGGTCAATGGTAATAAAAATTCAAGTAGTTAGAATTGCTCAACAAGTCAGGTTGAAACACATTATCTAGAGAGGCATCTAATTCACAGAGTTGTTCAATAAACACCTGGTCCAGTATGTCACAGAAGCCAGGACCATTAGATATCTATGGCTCAAACGCTGTCAGCTGATTGTGTTTCCCTTCCTCTACCAACAGCCTTGGTGCAGCCTCTGCAGGTGGTATTGAATCTGTAATGAATTCATGAGTCATGGTTGAGTCCTTATGTTGGACAGGAGCTGGGTGTGCAGATGATTCACAAGATGTTGACTGACCGGGGATTCTGTCTCTTGCTATTGGACTTGGGCAGCCTGACAACACGTGAGGGCTTCATATAAGAGACCCTTATTGGTCTCATCAGAGGGAAAGACAGAATCTGGTTCTGGGAAACAGTTGGATGAGAGGATGGGGAGAGCTTACTCATAACTGTCTCTGAAACATGGAAACCTCACAAGGAGAGGCCATGAGATGGACAGGGCCTATGGGGATGAAAGATTTAGCATGGGAATCTTTGACTCCTTCCATGATACTTCTCTAGGCTTGTTCCTCTGGTGCTTCTGATCTAGAGAGGTCTTCCTCTTATTTTGATTGACTCACAGGGATGATCTTTTAGTTGAAAATGTACACCTGGTGTAGTTTTGTTCAAGGGTTTGAGTTGAGGTGGAGAGGGTCCAAGTGATGGTCCCTGACATGTGGTGAAATAGGATTGCCAGTGTAGGGCAATATTCCAATGGTTGAAAACAGGAGGAGTACGGACACCTGATGTTGTCTCACACATTGATTCTGAGCAGTCTGATCCTGCAAGAGGGACACAATCTTTGTGAACTTTCCACCTACCACGTGAGTGGTGGCCAAGATTCTCAGATTGTTATGTACTATTTTGCCTCTGCTCGCTTTCCCTAGCTGAACATTTCCCGGAAACATTTCTTCTCAATCTCGTGATCAACAAAGAAAATGTCAAGTTTATGCTATGAGGAGTTACTTCATGGGTTATGGTGAGGAATTCAGCTGATTCTAGATGAATCTGGCACAGTGCTATGTACTGGGTAATGTTTCAAGAAGGGAGAGAACCTGTTGGGGAGGCAGATCTCTCCTGAGAAGCACAGCCAAGATGCACAGGTAGTTCTCAGGTCTTTTTTCTGATTCACTCTAGCATGCCTGTTCTTGAATCAGAACTGGATACATAAAAGAAATAGATCAGGAGAGGACAGGTGCTCCACTTAGGTCCCAAATCTCAAGATGCTGGGAGAAATGCCAGGACCTTGCTCTTATCCCATCATCCATCTCATATTTCTAAGATGAAGGAATACAAGTCGGAGGAAGGCAGAATGAGGTGGATCTGATATCAAGAGAATGTGGAAGGTTCTTATACATTGAGGCTGTTTGAATGGAAGTTCTTGTGTAGAGTCCTCTAAGATACATTGGGCACAATTATCCCTCTGTGTGGCACCACCACTCTGCATTAGGGAATTAAGAGGATGAGCATCCATCCTTAGATACCTTCATGTCTATTCACCCTGTGGTACTGGGCTTGCAGCCACAGTCCTTGACAAGAACAAAAAGTGCAGGAGTCAGGGATGGATGCAGATGGCAGACTGAGAACTCTATCTGAGAAGAGGTACAGGAGACACTAGAGAAGCCATACCTTGATATGGTGCTCATCCTTGCCAAATCTTTGAGCCAGTGCCATGCATTCTTCTTTCTTCATGTCCATGCCCTTATTAAAATGGTCTTACAGTGCCAGCTTTTGTTCCTGAGTGAACACTCATGTTCGTTGCCTCTTTGGATCAATAAAAGTCACTTGTGAATTTGGAGGTCAGGAGAAGGTAGGGGACCTTGTGGATACGGTGGATCCCAGGTATCTGCAGAACTTTGGGTGACTGGGTTCATTGCAGAGGTAGAGGATCTGTTACTTGGAAGTACAACGGGACCTCCTGTCTATTTTTCCCAGGTGGAAGAGGGAAGGCCTGGAGAACATGAGATCCTGGGTCACATGGGGATTTGGTTCCATTGTGGGATATTTGTAGATTTGGATGCTAGGAAGAAAAACAGAAATAGACCTGAGAAGCCCCACAGTCCCTGATTCCTGCACTATAGGACCCTGTCATCTGCTGCAGGCTTGGTAGACATCCTGCTCAGGTCTCCTCAGTGCTGCAGAACATTGCACAAAGCATAGTGGTGGGACAGTAGCCTGGGGTCTCATCAGCACTGCCCTTCTCATTGCCCCACACTTTGCCCTCATCTGATTTCCAGTACTCACATCTACACAGTAAACCTGCAAACACCTCCTGAATTTTCACAGGACCTGGTGCCATCACCTGGGAATAGGTTGAACTTCAACTGCCAAACATCATAAATCTCCAGAGTGTTCGCAAGCCTGTTACTCATTAGCTCCCTCTTCTCCACATCAAGACAGCCCCCAAAACCTGTAATATACACACTTTCTTGAGGCATGTCCTTGCCAGGCAATCAGTAGGACATTTCTCCTTGCTAAGATTCCTCTGCCCACTACTCCAGGGACCGAAGCTTAAGTATATTCTCAACTACAAATTTCTCCACAGACTCTGTGGCTCCTCCTCCCCACTGGTCCTCAAATCCATTACACACACCCACCATTTCCTACTCCTCATATCTCATCACACCCCTGAGAGTCCCTACTGACTCAATCATAATTGTCTCTTTGCTTTGTTGTGGATGCAGGATTTCTACATTAGCCTAGGCTAATCTGGAATTCATTGTGTTGACCATGCAGTCGTTAACTTCATAGAGATTGCCATGCCTTACCCTCCTGAGTTCCAGCATTAAAGTGTGTCTAACCAGGACCCCACATCTTTAATACCTCTTTGCAAATGCATGTGGAGGGACAGGGTTGCAAGTAAAATTGAAACTGAGAATATTGGCCCCACCCTCTCACTGCTCAACTTTAGATGAAACTGGAGCTGGATATGTTGTCCTGGTTTGTAGCCTTACATTTAAATGCCAATTTGCGACATGGTTCCAGAAGTTAGGGCCACTTATTGCTTCTACACTCCATGTTGGGTCACAGGCTGATTGGTCCCGAAGAGAAGAAAGAGGGATGAGAAGGGGAAAGTCAGCCTACACTAATGACATAGTGGCTCCAAATCCTGCCTGGGATACAGGAGACCCTGTTTATAAAGGGAAACATCCAGTAATAAGAGACAAAATTGCTCCATGCGCCTCTAGGTGTTCAAATGAGAATAGCCACAGCCTGTTATTATCAGAGGGCACATAAGAACCAGACCAGGGACATAGACCTTCAATCCCAGCTGTTTGGATACTGTACTAAGGAAACTGTAAACTCAAGGATAGTCTGGGCTCCTGAGTGACTTTCAGGTCAACCGGTGATACATGAGCATAACTTTTCAGACTGTTAGACTAAACAATCTTTTATTTAGCGCTTAACTATAAGAAATTCAAGTTACATATGATACAGTCTTTTACACAATAGTTTAAACAGACTTGGCTTCTGAGAGACCCATCTGGGGCAGGTCCTTCTCCACAAACAGGCTACAGGGACAGAGACCAGGAGTGGACAGGAGTGCACACAGGCAGAGCGAGCACGGAGGGAACATTCTGACTGTAAGGGAGGCAGCTGTGCTTATCCTGGATGAGCTGGAGCCTCAGCCTCTGCCTGTTCCATTGCCAGCTAATGAGGGGACAGGTAAGCAGTATGAATGGTTGCAGTGACAGCTGCAGTAGCCACATGAAGATATCTAGCCCCTAGGGAAACCCAAGACACCTTAGAGATGCAGCTCACCCCAGGTTGGTGACAAGCGAGGTCTCCTTCAAAAAAGAGTAGCACAAGAGTAAGTGACAAATTTGTACACATAAAAAATGAAAATAAACCCTTATCTGCTGTCAAGTACAAGGATAATTGGCTCTCAGCAGTTGTCAGCCATGAGGAAATATTCTCACCTACTTTTCAAGGATGGGGCAGAACTTGAGTAATCCACAGTTAACTTCGGGTCAAACTTTGTGAACAGGAGCAACAACATTGATAGTATGCAGAACTTGTGTCACACACAACCCCCTTGAACCTGAGCAGGCCTTGGCCCACAATGGGAAAGGGACCTGGCCTGGGGATGCTGGGCCACTTCTCTTGGGGACAATTTTCTGCTAAAGGAATGTGGCAAATGGCTAAAGGGCCTGCACTTCCTGGTCTGGGCCATTGCACCAGTGTCTAAGCTCAAACAACCAAAGAGCTGTCCCAACACTGGCGGTGACAATCAGTCAGCACCCAGAGGGTGTCAGACCTGGAGGATCAGTGGTGCTTGCAAAGGCCAGAGGAGTGGGACCCTCAAAAGACAATCAAAACTGCACATGTGTGAGGAGAGCCTGTGTCCTCCTGCAGACTCTGGACCCGGACAAGGGCTTGGGGGTCAGAGGAGATACCATGGCTCCTGGCCAAATGGCATGGGCAGGTTGAGCCCCCTGTCCACATCTAATGGTCAAAGACGTTGTTTGGAGGAATGCAGGCCACAGGTGGTACATGGGGTGCTTGCATAGGACCTAAGTTGAACCTAGGCCACAAAGGTGGCAGCCGGGAATGTACAGGCCGGATCCATGGGAAATGCCGTGGCAGGGCTTTCTCATGATCTTCTCTCTTGGTTGGTTTCTCTAGTAGGGGCCCGATGCGTTTGCATGAGTTCTCTCCATGCTTCCTTTTCTGGTCCTCTTCAGCCTCCTTTTGGATTTCCTCAATCAGCTTTTCATCATCTTCAGTGGGGTCGGTCCACAGGGAGCACCTGGTACATTGCTGGCAAGGGGCTCCTGGAGAACGAGGATGGTTGCAGAAATGTTCATAGTCATCAATAGAAAGGCGACAGAGATAGCACATATGGGCACCGCAGCGGCAAAACACGCGGTTGCAACCTTCGGATTTGATGAGACCAGTCCCACACTTGGGGCATTTTCTAATGCGAGCAGTAGACATTTTTTCCTCTATAGTTGTCCGGTACTTGACCTCATCCTTTTCGGCCAGGTCTTCACACGTGAGGCCTGTATGCTCTTTCCAGAGTCCCTGACACTTCCTACAGGTCTCCTTGAGGCAGCAGGGATTAGGACAACTGAACCTCTTCACATCAGCGTCCAGCAGAGCAGGGAAGCTACACAAGGGGCAGCGGACAAGCTCCTCACCACAGGCTGCAGCGACTTCTTCCTCAGCTCTGCGTTCATAGTATTTGTAGAGAATGGTCTGGGGGAGCACCCTCTCCAGTTCACTGGTTAGGAAGGAACTCGTGCAGCTGCCTTCCATGCAGCTGAGCTCTGACTTTCCAGACCCAAACGCTGCCTCTTGGGCATATCTGATGAGGCATGCCTTGCAGAAGAGGTGACCATCGGAACAGTGTGTCAGCTCCTCAAATGGAAACTCCCCATAGCAGCATCCGCACTCAATCAGGAGTCCATCCTTTTCATATTGTTCTGTATTCCTCTTCCGGGCTAGCAAATAGTCTTCATGCTCTGCCATCTCTTTGATTTTCTGCTCATAGAATTCCTGCTCTTGCTGCACAGCTGGAAGGAGGTCTCTCTGGTCATAGGATCTACAGTGTCTTTGCTTGTTTTCTAAAAAGTACATCCTCTTTTCTATTTTTATTTCACTGTGTTCAAATTTGAAATCTATGAAAGAAGCCTGGTTAATTTCTTTCCCCGTTGTCTGTTCTCCTCTGGCTTCAGGTGATAGCTCCTGCCTTTTTTTAAAAGCGTCAGAAAAGGCCTTCCGGGTGATTGCATAGTGTCCTTTGAACTCATGTAGGGCCCACTTTATGTCCTTTATGCTGAGCACCTTGAATTCATCCATCAAGAGCTCAGCAGCTTGGAGGAAGCATGGCTTGTCAAGTGGAGTCAGTTTGGAATAGTCAAAAAAGTCTATGTTAGTCAACCGCACATCATCCTGGCTGGCAGGCAGGCTGCTACTGGGGTGGAGAATGGTCCTGTCTTTTCTCTTTGGATACTCTGGGTTTTCCAGAAGAAAATTACAAAGTACATTCAAATCATAGAAGTTCTTCAAATGAATTATCTCTTTGACAAATCCATCTGCTACATCTGGAAATCTTTCTTCTGTTCCTTTCACTAATAGTATAACGAGGTCTTGATCTATACCTGCAGCTTCTTCTCCCCACATGGTTTCCAAATTGGCCTCCTGAGATCCTGGCAGGGTGGACATTGGCCCACGTACTTCAAGTTCTTCCAGAGGAAGGTGTAGCTGAGAAGAAGCAGGGCCTGGAATCCCCTCCTGCTGTGTCTCTCGGCTTGGAAAAGCAGACTCTGGAAAATCATGGCTCAAGATGACTGGGCCCATTTCTGCTTCAGATTGCTGCTCCCGGGGCACAGCCTGTTTTGTTCTCTCCTGAGGGTGTGGATGCAGAGCCTGGAAGGATGGATGCTGAAGCAGGGGCCCTTCCTCAGTCACCCAGTCATCTACTGAAGTAGCTGGGTCTCCAGGGATTGATGAGAGAACTGTCCCTGAGTTTTCAGAGGGTGGGTTCTGAGCTTTCAAAGGCTCAGTCTCTGGGAAAAGAAGACCTCTTTCTCCCTGTCTAATAACTTTCTGTTCCAAGTTGTTGTTGACAGTGTCACTTGCTGTCTGCTGATTACTTGGTCCAGGTTTGAATAGTTTTTTGTCACTCACAGGATCCAGATATTCACCATACCCATCCTGAGAATCACCCTGTGACCCAGCACAAAACAGTGAGTTGTTAGAAAAGAAAGAATATCTGTGAGTATCTGCCTCATTGTAGGCAGCAGACTTTCTAGGACTATCTTCTCCTGATCTGTTCAGATCTTGACACTTGTCAGCTGGTATCTTGAGATAGGATGGGGATATCTGAAGTTTATGTTTTTCTGTCAGCGTGACGTCATTTCGGTCATTATCTTCATGTTGCTCAGTAGCTGGGGATGCCAGCATTGGAATCCAGTCCTCATTGGAGGGGTCAGATATCGTGATGGGCTCATCACTGACACTCATCCCTTCCTCTCCCTGGTGGCAGTGCACGTTGCGGATGGGAATGACATCCTCTTTGTTGTTTCCTTCTGCCATTTTCAAATTCCTATTGAGGAAGTAGGAGATTGTTAGTACCCAATCATGGCCATCATCTGTTCCACAGGATCTCAAGTTCAGGCTCAAAGGACAGATCCTCACACTAGTTCCTCACCAAGCCGCACACTCCTGCCTCTCATCAGCTTGGCTGGAGAATGAATGCCTCCAACTGAATCAGACTAAATTATCTTAATCAATAAAAACCACCAGTTCCTACCTCTCTGTCATTCCTCAGTTCAATAGGGATAGAATCCTGTCTCTACCTTATCTCAACCTACCTTATCACTAACCCAGGTCCCCAGTGGTAATGAAGGACAGAGCCTTAAATTAGATCCACCTTGGAACTGCACTGGTCCTCTCTTTTTATCTGCACACATTAATCAGACCCCACTATGTAGCCTCAATCAGTGTGCTGCTCCACCCTATGGATCCCTGGCCTAGAACAGGTGACTTTCTTTATTGAGAAGATATATTCAGTGATGATTTGGTTTGACCCTGGACAACTAATAGGGACTTCACGGATCTTTTGGGATTTCCTGACAACTTGGAACTCCAGGACGAACATATTTTTCTTTCAATGGTATGTGACCTTCTCAGGAAATACACTTCCACAGGGCTTGCTGGAGAGTGGTTCTCCTTTTTCCTTCCCAGTTCCTTCAGGCACATTCATTCATTCATTCATTCATTCATTCATTCTCTTTCTTCTTTTAAAAGAAGACAAATTCCCTCTATATAGCCCAATATGGATCTCACTATAGAAACCAAGCATACTTACAACTCAATCAGTTTCCTCTACCATCTGTCTCCTGTGTGTTGGGATAGACAGTGTGGTACACATATGTACCATGGTTTTCCCTTCTGGATGGGGATGAACCTTGTGTGCCTTAGACAACCCTGGGTGACATTCTTATCCCTCATGTTACCCACACTCTGTCCTATCTACCTGGTTCACCTCGATTCTTCGTTCTGGTCCCCAAGGTAATGGGAAATATCACCAGGAACTCCTTCAACAGTGGAGTGTTTGGTATTAAAATGAAATAGATAAAGACGAATAAAATTCTCGTGATTTAAAAGTCAAGACCCATCATTTCTTGGGCTTCCTATAGAACTGTGTGCTCTGACCACTCACTTTCTGGAAGAGTGCACATCACATATTGGCTGGGCACACACTTGGGGACTCACTAGCACTCTTCCTCAATCCCTCTATTTGTCTGCTCCTTGGTGCTCAATTGAAGGATGCATTTACAAACAGCTCCTGGGTTATACCTGACTCAATCCCTATCTAGAAGGCATAGGGTAGAGCTTACCCTCAAAACACACATGCCATCTCTGGAATGCTGTCCAAGGATCTTCCTCTACTATGGCTCTCTTTCTTCCACCAAGATACCCTCTCCTCACACCCATCATAGACACACTTCATTTGGGGCCCCAACTCAGCTGAAGACCACTCAGTTTCTGTGGTTTTCATGGACACCCTGTCTGTTTGACTTCTACTCTAAGAACATGGGCTTAAATGGCTCCAAAAAAAAGGTTCAAAGCTGCTCCTATTCTTTGTGTTTTTCCAACCAGAAGATCCTCAAATCATTCTGACACACCCTTTGATGGCACTCAGGATTCTGCTCTATGCTATAGAGCCCTACGCTCAATTATTTAATTGTTCTTTTGGAGGGGGGTTGTTTTTCAACACAGGTTTTTCTGCATAGATTTGAAGACTGTCCTTGCTGTATTTCTGTAGATAAAGCTGACATCAAATTCAGGGAGATCCTGCCACCTTTGCCTCCCAAGGCTAGGATTAATGCCTGGAAGCACCGCTCCCCATCCTATTTAATTATTCTTGTTCTCTAGAACTTTGTATGTTGACAAGGCTAGCCTCTCACCTCACAGGGTTTAACTTGCCTCAATTTCCAGACAGCTGGCATTAAATGACTGGCCCACCAGGCCCTCCAAGAATTAATCAAAGGTTATATAATATTTACTGATTGAGCAGTTTGAGTTAAAATGAATACTGGGAGACAATTGTCTTTGTCCTCTACAGTCTCCATCACTGAAAGAGTTGGGGCTTCACCTGTCAGTGAAGATATCAATAAGTGGATTCTACCTAATGTGATTCCCGGGATCCTATTCGGTTGTTTCTTTGGCTATGTAATGCTTCCTGTTGGTTGAGGGATTGTTAGATTCTTACCTCATCATTTGCAACAATTTTCAACCTCTCTCTTCCTACTTGGGCCACCCAGAAACTCAAACAGCTCCCCTAGGTTTCTGTAGACCCTGTCTTCTCTATACAGTCTTCCCCAATCTCCCTGATGCTGTCTGTGCTTCTGTTCATAGATTGGCCCTAGGTATATGGTTATTCAGAGGACAATGCTGGCATCCATTTTTGAGGGCCTGAGGTTTATTTATTAAGTGCTAATAAACTGCAAGTTTGTTTCCTAGAGCTCCAGCTACAACTAGTGAAGAAATACAAGAGCTCCAAGTGACATCTCACTTGTTGGGGAAACCTTATCAAAGAAGACCTCAGTTTACTGACCAAATCCTGGAAAATTCCTTGACATCTACAAAGGATTTTTGTTTAAAATATTAAAAGCTGTGTGATGTGAGCTTCATTGGTAGAGGATGTATCCAGCCTTTTGAGAGAGCCTGGCCTCAATCCCAAATACAGGGAGATAAAAGAAAAAAAGAACACTTGATTGGAATAAATGTTATTATAGGTATTTTTAGGTATGCATGGTGTTCTTATCCTGCTAGAGTACATTTGTGAAGGTAAGAAAACAAAAGGTATGTTTCCCCCTGCCTTTCTGTGTACCAAGGAAATAAACCTCATGTCTCTGGCTGATGACATGGACTTTGGCTGGGCCATTTCACAGGCTTCAGAGCTCTTGATAAGAAGGGTTATGTCTTCAGGAATTTCAAAGACTGACACCAGGTTTCCAAAGCTGGTTCTTGTCACAAACTCATTGTATGACTAGATTGACCATGAAGTTTTGGTCCCTCTACCTCATTCATGCTGAGGTTAGAGGCCAAGAGGGAGCCCTTTTTTCCCCTTTAGATGGTTCAGAGTATCTCATGGTGACATTCTGTATTAATTGGATATTTATTCTGCTTCCTGTCTGGGCATTTTCTCCTACTTTGACAAATTGAAAGGCATTGGTCCTACATCTGCTCTTGCCATAATGCTGAGACAGGAGAGCAATTCTGTTCTAGAAGATGTGACCAATGGTCCCTATCAATAAGTCACTTTTCTCAAAATTCGCTTTTGAATTTAGAATCTTGTAGATCCTAAACTGGATTCGAACTTGCTCTATAGACAGTGATGACCTTGGATTTTTCAAATGAAATGGAAGAACAACCCTACTTGGTGTGTTGACACACACCTTTAATCCAGAACCAGAGAGGCTGAGGAAGGAGGATCTCTGAGTTGTAAGTTTTTCAAATGAAAAGGAAGGACACTACTTGGGTGTGGTGACACACACCTTTAATCCTAGTACTAGGGAGTCAGCAGCAGGAGGATCTCTGATTTGGAATTTTTTCAAATGAAACATGAGTACAACACTAACCAGGCTTTGTGATACACACCTTTAATCCCAGTATTAGGGAGTCAGAGGCAGGAGGGTCTCTGAGTTGGATGCCTGCCCTTTAAACAATGGGAGTATCAGAAGAGCCAGGACTACACTGAAATTCCCTGTTTTATTAACATAGAATGAAATAATATATCAATGTAAACTGGCTGTGTGTTTTAGACATATCTTCAATCCCAGAACTCAGTAGGCAGAGGCAGGAGGATATCTGTGAGGTTGAACACTACCTGATATACACAGTGAGCTCCAGGACACCCAGGACTATATAGAGTGACCTGCCTTCAATAAATCAAACTCACAAAATGCCCTTCATTATCTACAGCAATGCACAATGCAAATTACAATTACTTTGAGATTTTTAACTTATTCAGAAATACTGAAAAAATAGAAACAACAATAGCTCAGGCTGGTGATGATGCGGGGAAAGGATCTCTCATTCATCACTGTTGGGAGAACAAAATGGTACAGCAACCCCCACCACCAACTACCCATAAGTCTTACTGGCCTACTCACCCTGGCTGTCAGCAGGCTCTCCTGTCTTCACCAGATCACTGCTGAGGTTTAAAATCCACTCCGAGGACCTGGTCTTATATACACTTTCCATCCAAGCCACTCCCAGGTCCTCCCAACTGCAACAGACCCTCCCATTCAATGGCCCTGCCCACTCTATAGCTTCAGCCTAAAGAGGCTTGGTATAGGTGAGGAGGCTTTCATCTCTGAGCAAATTAACTCAGTGCTGCTTTTGCAGGGACCTCAAACTCAAACACATCTTTTGCCACTTGCTCCAATCTGGGGTTTTGAGTCCGGTTTAAATGTGGCTTTCACTACTTGGTGACCATCTCCGTTAAAGAGCCTCCAGTTATGCTCCCAAAGGTCATCCTAAGCCTTCTGATGGCTGTCACCCCTCCTATTTTCCTTTATTGAGACAGGGTTACTTTTTAGCTATGGCTGTCCCAGAACTCACTCTATAACCCAGGCTGTGGTAAAAATCAAGGATTTGCATGTGCCTTCATCTGCCTCTGGAATGGGGGGGATTAAAGGTGTGGCCACAACACCGGGCTCTTTATTGACACTGGGTTTCTCCATATCGCCCTGGCTGTCTTCTGTCTGTCAGTGTAGACCAGGTTGGCCTCAACCTTACGGAGATCTGCTTCCCTTGCTCTATGTGCTGGGATGTAAAAATTGCCAATTTAGAGACGCCTTTAATCCCAGCAGGACAGAGGCAGACACAGGTGGGATCTCTGTTAGTTCTAGACAAACCTGGACTACAAGAGCTAGTTCTTGGACAATTTTAAAACCCCAGATAAACCCTGTCTCAAAAAAACCAAAAACCAACACACAAAAAAATTGCCCACCAAACCCACCAAGGTCACCCGTGGTTGAAGGAGTAGGACTGGCTAAGTCTTACACTGTCAGCCTGTGACTTTTATCATTCCTGCAGCCGCTACCGCCCAGCCCCACTTCATGGGCAATCTAGAGCCCCCTTTGCTCCCCCAGGTCACTGGATGTGCAGAGGACCCAGTTGCCTGAATTCCGTATAAGTTGTCATCGAGACACAGGCCTGATGGTGGCTTCTCTGCTCGCAGATTGACCATCAATGAATGGCTATCAGTATACAGCAAGAGGTGTGTTTCTCTGAGAGAATGAATTGTTATTGGTCCACCCTTAGATCCCTCCCTTGTTCCCCTACATTTAGCCACTTCCCCCTGTGTTGATTGGGAAGGTGTGTGTGCCCTTTGACTTGTTCCAGAAACCTGTGTGATGGAAGACCTCACTTTAATGGGTCAACTCCCAGGAAATGTTTTTGTCCTCAGAGAGGATTAAAATGACTCACAGGAATGATTTATGGCAAAATTAACAAAGTGATAATTGGAGACACAGTGACAGACCTCTTTTCCAGCTTTGTGGGACATCCTGGCCTAAGTCCCCGACACTAGGTGAAATCATGAATAGAGGATAAAATACATCTATTCAAAATGTTTTACAATTCATTCATTTAAAAAAAAAACAAGCATCCAGGTGGTGCATACCTTTAGTCTCAGGATGTGAGAGGCAGAGGCAGTTGCATCTGTAAGTGTGAGGGCAGCATGGAGTACAGAGTGATTTCCTGTGTGGCAAGGACTGCACAGAGAAGTCCTTGAGTGTGTTGACATGTTTTTGTTTTGCACATGTGTTCTGACTTGTTTTTCTTCAAAGAAAAAAGAAAAACCACAGTATGACTTCGAAAATCCCCAGACTATCCATTGGCCAGGTGTGACCCAGACAGGATTGTTCATCTGGAACCTTTTATTCCAGGGTTGGGTCCCATTTCCTTGTCGTGGGCCAAAACTTGTGAGAAAAATAACTTTTTTTTCTTTGCAAACTAAAGTCTTTCATTAGCAGGTATTAATGTAGTTAAATACTTACCTACTTTCAGGAAAAAAAAATTGAAGTTTGATGACACAAGCTAGGGAAGAGCTTGGGAAGTGGAAAGAATATAAATGTTTACATTCATCAATGCATATTTAAGCATAAGGATGTTTTTTTCTGTGTAGTTCCAGCTGTCCTGGGCATTGTTATGAAGACAAAGGCAGAAGAAATTAAAAGAGATTGTACTGATTCTGCTTTTTGAATCATAGGATTAAAAGATATCCAGTGTAAAGGGGATTAAAATATAAGTTGTAAATTGTTTTTCTCTAATGCCAGTAATTACTTTGCTGACTTTCCCAAAAGCTCTGACTGGGCAAACTATTTATGGGAACAAGAAATCTGCATACTGACCACTTTCCCCATTTGTGACTCCACGAACCTCACCTGGGATAAAACTTTATTTTTAAAGTTAAAATACTCTTCCAGGATTGGATGTATTTCCAGTGTTCCTGTGCACTCATGAGAGCAAGGTTGAGGCCTGAGTGTCCACCTCCACACTCCCCAGACGTTTGCTTCTGTTTGAATCTAGCCACCACTTTCTCACAGAATTGCCTGTGGAGCTGCAGGTGAAGCTGTGCTGGGGTCTGGAACTGGTGTCGAGCCTGCATCTTGGGCTGGAGTGTGGTTTGCAGAAGATGCACAACCTGCTGACTGAAGTGGATTCTGTCTCCCTCTCTGGCACTTGGCCAGCACAGGAACACTTCACAGCTTCCTATGAGAGACTCTCATTGGTCTCATCAATAAAGAAGATGGCATGTGGTTCTGGGAATGTTGGGCTGAGTGATGGAGGAGAATTGACACTAGATGTGCTCTCACACATGGAGGAAATGCAATTTGTGTCTGGAGCAATGATGGAGGGCTTACTGGAGGAGGAGAACAGACACCTGACAGCCTCTGGTCTGGAGAGTGGTAAAAGTGGCTGAGGTGAGGAAAGATCACAATGATGGTGTCTGACACATGGAGAAGATGGATTCTGAGGTTGGGGTAATACTCAAAGCATAGGGATTGCTGTAAATGGATGGTGATTAACACAGAGTGTGAGTTCTCTGACCCAGCAGGAGGGACACACTCTTTGGGAATTGCAGACCTTCCAGATGATTGGGGGTCTTGTTCCCAGTTAGTTCTATACTCTTCTGCATCCACCATCACTTCCCAGCTGAGGTCTTCCTGAAACATTTCTCCTCACATGTGTGATCAATGATGGAGAAGTTGGATACATGATCGATACATTACTGCAAAGGCTAAGTTGAGGAGGGCAGCTGATTTAGGAAGGGCTCTGGCACAGAGAATGTGCACTGGCAGGTGTGGCCAGTGGGACCCAGCCTGTGTGGGAGGCAGGTCTATCATCAGATCCATAGACTGGTTTCCCGTAGACCTCCAGTCTTTTTCAATTCACTGTAGCTTGCCTGTTCTTCAATTAGACCAGGAGAGACTAAGGAAAGAAGAGATCAGTAGAAGCAACATGACCCATTCATGTCCCTAGATTTCTTATCCTTATTAAAAGGCCTGGGCCTTGGTGTCTACCCAGCACATATAGAAATAACTCGAAGGAAGTTTCATGGGCACAAGAAGGATGAGGACAGATTGACAGATTGGGATGACCTGAAAGCCAGACACCAAGAAAGCTTTTGTTAGAAGGTATGGGTTCAAGGAGAGTCCATATGTTAAGGTCACTAAGACACTTTAGAAAAGGTATTTAAGCACTGGTCCATGTGGTAGGGATCAAACACAGAGAGGGTTTACAAAAGCTGCAACAACCAATGGATTTCCTGGTGATGTGGGCTCTAGGAAGGTTGTGTATGAGAGATAGATTTGGGGAACTGGATTATTGCAAGGGGAACGTCCTTAGAGAAGGGACATCACTGGTGGCACTCTGGAGATTTTATGTGTGCTTGTTGTTTGGAAGTCACCATATTCCCAGCATGATGGGTAAAAGTTCCTGTGAAAATTCAGGAGGGTTTCGTAGATATAAACACTGAGAGCCAGATGAGTGCAGAGATTATAGCAGCCAAGGAAGGGTACTGTTGAGACCCACAATATGACGAAGCTACTCTGTTTGTGTGCAGTGTTCTCCAGTGCACAGGCCTGAGCAGCGTTGCATATGGAGCCTGTAACAGTTGATGAGGAGGCCTGAGAGTCGCAGCTAGGGAATATGGGCTTTCTCTGACCTATTTCTGTTTTTAGTACAATGTTTCCCAGTGGAAAATGATCTCACAATCTCAGAAGGGTCTCAAATACTCACAGGTGTGGCCAATTTTCTGACAGGTAAGGAATTATGTTGACCTCCTCTGCCACCTAAGACAGTTGTTAGTTTATATAAAAAGAAACGGGGACCTATAGGGTCCTGCATAGACCTCTGTGGCACCTTGAGCAAGCCTGAGCTGTTGGCTGGAAAATCCTGCAGTTTTAGCTAGAACATCTTGCATCAGAGTAGTTCTTGGTCCTCTTCTTGATTAGCTAAAACACATTTGCTGGTAGAAACTAATCCAGAGAAATTGCACACTTCACCCTTGATTGTTTTCTGGTGTGCTGTGAGTCAGTATAGAAGCCTGCTCACTCCCATCAATAAATGTCCTTCAGCATTTCTGCATTCTTGTTGCATGAATGACCTGCTGTCTTGTCTTTTGCTTAAATTTGGCCTTCATTTGAGTAGTGGAATAGGTTGTAGGCCGGTCACTGCAAGAATGAAAGGCACCAAATTTAAAAGTGAGATAGAAGAATAAACTGAAATTTATCAAAAGTGAAACACATTTCCCTGAGAAACACTACAGATATGTCAAATAGGCTTCCCTGTGGTGGAAGGTGCCTTTATCACCCCACTCAGAAGGCCAAGGTTGCATCATACCTGTGAATTTAAGCCTGGACTGGTCCACAAAGCACAGGTCAGGACAGTTATGATTCCAAAGAGAAACCATGTTTCAAAGTACATTTTATGTTACTCTAATGTTGGGCAGAGTGGGACAGCTTGGGTATATATTGAAGCATAGATTCAATGTAGATATATATTTGTATGATTATTTTATGGATGACAATAACTTCTTTGATAAATTGGAAAAGAAAATCCCTGAGGAACTTCTAACTCCTGTGCAATTGTCATCACCAGTCATCAGAGAAGACCCAAAGTCACCAGCTCTTACACTCAAGCGTCCCCATCAACTACCACTGGCACCACATCCAACACCTGGGTCAGGACTGTGCCTTGGCTAGAGGTCACTGCACAAAAGCATGGCAGCTGGACTAGCACCCTGGGGTCTCAACAACACTTCACCTGGCTCCCCAAATCTCTGCAATCTCCTGGTTCTCAGTGGTCACATCTTCTGGGCAAACTTGGAAACCACACCTGAATGTTTACAGAGCTCTCTCCTCATCAAGCAGGGTGTGGCTACTTCAAACTGGAAACACATACTAGATCCTCAGACCTACAAAGCATTTTCCTTTTGTATATCACTATCTTCTGAATCAAGGTACACCTCAATCTACCCATCTCACACAGACACATCCTTGAGGTCTCAATACACCAGGAATCAGTAAGTGGTTTAAATCACTTTCTGTGATTTATGATCAGATTTCTGTCTGAGTTTCACCACTAGCACAACATCAGGGCACAATTATTTTTGACAATAGAGATTGAAAAATTCCACCCAGTGTTTGGCTCCTCCTACCCTGCAATATCTCAAATTCATTCCCCACATCCACCTTTGGTGCTACTCAGTTTCACCCTCAGCCCAGAGATTCCCAACCTTAATGATTCAATCATACTAGCTTTCCTCTACTTCTGTTTTTGAGTCAGGGTCTCTCTTAGTGCAGGCTGTTGAGAGATTCACTACATTGCTCAGCTGTCATCCATCTCACAGAGCTGTGCTTGCCTCATCTTCCTGAGTGCTAGCATGAAGGTAGGATAAGCCAACCATGCACAGGGAGCTTTGGAATGAGGGAGGGGTAACTCCGGTTTACAATATCTGGGACCACTCTTCTTGCCATAGTGCCAACTTTCCCCTCCAAAGGAATGAAGGAATACCTGTGTAGTCAAGGCTAGATTGTACCGCAACACTTTAGCGATGTACAGAAGAAATATTTTGTTCAGTTTAGTTTGGATATTAGTGGAATCTCCTGTTGTCCCAGATCACTGCTGATATTGAAATTCTATTGCAAGGACCTGGCCTTAAATATCTAAACTTCCAAGATATTTCCAGCCTTTCTTAATTTTATTTTATCCCTTCCTATCCCCGCAAACTTTCCCTTGCTGAGGCCCTATTCCATCTGCCGACCCAGGCAATAGAAGGCTGGCCACTTTGAGTATGTGGAGTACATCTGTCTGTCATGAGTATAAGTCCTTAGTGCTGGATTCCTTGTGCCAGGAGACCCTAGGAGGGCCTTTGTCCTTCCCTAATGAGGGCACAGACCCCAGAACGTGGGATTTACAGTTGGTGACCATCTCAGAAAATGGACCTGTCCACAGCACGCAGTCCATGGCCCATGCTCTTTCCTTCATATGAGTGCACACTGTTTACGTTCATCCTTATTCTCTCTCTTCTTCCATCCTTTCATTCCTGTCTTCAATTGAGACTTTGTCTATCTACATAGTGAGCCATGAACTCACTACATAGACTAGGCTAGACTCAAACTCAGAGAGATCTTCCTGCCTCCGCATCCTTTCTGCTGGGATTAAAAGTCTAGCCCTCACAGCTCTGGCTAATCAGCTCAATCAGCCTATTGCGATTGCCAGGGCCTGCTTGGGCTTGTACTTTTTACTCGTGTGTATGAATGCAGTGTGAACACTGGGCACTACAGGAGCTTGTGAAGTTGAACATAGAGCCAGAACCCTGAGGTGCACATATGGTGCTGCACAGCTTTGGATGGTAGAAAGTGAGGTGAGGGAGCCTTCTTCACTTCTGAGCTGTCTCACGTGCCCACGTCCTTAATTTCCTCTATATTGTTCTCACTATGAACAAGAGAGACATGTGGAATTTGATTTAAATCACTAAATTGGTTTAATGATGAGGTATTAATATAATAATAGTTTCATTCAACTCATTAATTCTGGATAGAAGATCATAGGCCAAGAGCATTAGCTTGAACACAGGAGCAGAAAGATGATAGAATGTAGGACCTGGCCTGAACTACATGAGGAAATGCTGTCTCAGAATGCCTGCAAACTTTTTAGATATTGTACACATACTTAACAGATAAGTATGAAAGAAAACAAAAAGTATGGTGACAGAAAAAATTAATTTCCTCTATGTTGTGCTCATTATGAATTAGTAAGAGAGACATGTGGAATTTGATTTAAATCACTTTCTTGGTTTAAAGATAAGGTATAAATAGCACAATTGTGTCATTCAACTCATTTATTCCTGGATAGAAGATCATAGGCCAAGGGCATTAGCTCAAACACAGGTGTAGAAAGATGATAGTTAGAATGTAGGGGCTGGCCTCAACTACATGAGGAAATGCTGTCTTAGAATGCCTTCAATTTTTTTACATATTGTACACATCATAAGCAGTCAACTACAAAAGGAAAAAATATGGTCCCTGAAAAAATTAATGATCTTGTGTACAAATTCTCAGCCACAAATTTCAAAAACGGAGGCAATGGAACTAAAGCAAGCTGTTCCAAGAATGTTAAAGATCAGCCTGCTCTGCATAGATTAGCACTTTTTCTCAGTAAGGAAATCAAAGCATGTTCAGTCACAACTGCCTATGATCCCTTAATTGTGGTTGATGAGGGCAGTAGTGTCAAAAAATAAGGGTCAATGGTAATAAAAGAAGTCAAGTGCTCAAATAAGTCAGGTTGAAACACATTATCTAGAGAGGCATCTAAGGCATCTAAGAGGCATCTAAGTCACATAGTTGTTCCATAAACACCTGGTCCTGGGTATCACTGGAGCCAGAACCATTAGATATTTATGGATCAAATGCAGTCAGATGATTGAATTTCCCTTCCTCTACCAACAGCCTTGGTTGCAGCATCTGGCGCTGGTATTGAATCTGTGATGAATTAATGAGTCATGGTTGAGCCTCTATCTTGGACAGGAGCTGGGTGTGCAGATGATTCACAAGATGCTGACTGACCTGGGATTCTGTCTCTCGCTATTGGACTTGGCCAGCCTGGCCACACTTGAGTGCTCCATATAAGAGACCCTTGTTAGTCTCATCAAAGGAGAAGACAGAATCTGGTTCTGGGAAATAGTTGGATGAGAGGAGGAGGGGAGCTGACTCATAACTGTCTCTGGAACATGGAAACCTCACAAGGAGAGGCCCTGAGATGGATGGGGCCTATGGGGAAGAAAGATTTAGCATGGGAATCTTTGACTTCTTTCATGATAGTTCTCTAGGCTTGTTCCTCTGGTGCTTCTGCTCTAGAGAACTCTTCCTCTTCTTTTGATTGCACCACAGAGACGATAGTTTTAGGAGAAAATGGTATTGTTCAAGGGTTTGAGTTGAGGTAGAGGGTCCCTGACATGTGGAGAAATAGGATCGCGAGTGTAGGGCAATATTCCAATGGTTGAAAACAGGAGGAGCACGGACCTGATCTTGTCTCACACGTTGATTCTGAGCAGTATGATCCTGCAAGAGGGACACAATCTTTGTGAACTTTCCCCTACCATGTGAGTGGTGGCCAAGATTCCCAGATTGTTATCTACTATTTTGCGTCTGCTCCCTTTCCCTAGCTGAACCTTACTGGAAACATTTCTTCTCAACATTGTGCTCAACAAAGAAAAAGTCAAGTTTATGCTATGAGGAGTTGCTTCATGGGTTATGGTGAGGAATTCAGCTGATTCTTGAATGGCTCTGGCACAGGTCTCTGTACTGGGTAATGTTTCAAGAAAGAGAGAACATTTTGGAGAGGCAGATCTCTCCTGAGAATCACAGCCAAGATGCACAGGTAGTTCTCAGACCTTTTTCTTATTCACTCTAGTATGCCTGTTCTTGAACCAGAACTGGAGACATAAAGGAATAGATTAGGAGAGGACAGGTGCTCCACTTAGGTCCCAAATGTCAAGATGCTGGGAGAAATTCCAGTACCTTGCTCTTATCCCATCATCCATCTCATATTTCTAAGATAAAGGAATACAAGTAGGAGGAAGGCAGAATGAGCTAGACCTGCTATCAAGGGAATGTGAAAGGTTCTAATACATGGAGGATGTTTGAATGGAAGTTCTTACGTAGAGGTTACTAAGACACATTGGGCACCATTATTCCTCTGCGTGGCACCAGCACTCTGCATTAGGGAATTAAGAGCATGAGCATCCATCCTTATATACCTTCATGTCTACTCACCCTAGGGTACTGGGCTGTGCAGCCACAGTACTTTAAAGGAACAAAAAGTGCAGGAGTCAGGGATGGATGCAGATGGCCGATGGAGATAACTCTATCTGAGAAGAGGAACAGGAGACACTAGAGATGCCATACCTCGATATGGTGCTCATCATGCTAAATCTTTGATCTAGTGCCATGCATTCTTCCTTCTTTAGGTACATGTGCTTATCAAAATGGTCTTTCAGTGCCAGCTTTTGTTCCTGAGTGAACACTCAGCTTCTGCTGTCTCCTTGGATCAATGAATGATACTAGTGCATTAGGAGGGCAGGAGAAGGTAGGGGACCTTGTGGATACGGTGGATCCCAAGTACCTGCAGAACCTTGGGTGACTGAGTTCATTGCAGAGGTAGAGGATCTGTTACTTAGAAGTACAAGGAAACCTCCAGTCTATTCCTCCCAGGTGGAAGAGGGAAGGTCTGGAGGACATGAGATCCTGGGTCACATGGGGATTTGGTTCCATTGTGGGATATTTGTAGACTTGGATGCTGGGAACAAAAACAAAAATAGATCTGAGAAGCACCACAGTCCCTGGTTCCTCCACTCATAGGACCCTGTCATCTGCTGCAAGCTTTGTAGACATCCTGCTCAGGTCTCCTCAGTGCTGCAGAACATTGCACAAAGCATAGTGGTGGGACAGTAGCCTGGGGTCTCATCAGCACTGCCCTTGTCATTGCCCCACACTTTGCCCTCATCTGATTCCCAGTGCTCACATCTACACAGTAAACCTGCAAACACCTCCTGAATTTTCACAGGACCTGGTGCTATCAGCTGGAAATCGGGTTAACTTCAATTGCCAAACATCATAAATCTCCAGAGTGTTGGCAAGGCTGTTCCTCCTTTGCTCCCTCTTCTCCACATGAAGACAGCCCCCAAAACCAGTCATATACACACTTCCTTGAGGCATGTCCTGCCAGGGAATCAGTAGGACATTTCTCCTTGCTCAGATTCCTGTTTGCCCACTACTCCAGGGACCAAAGCTTAAGTATATTCTCAACTACAAATTTCTCCACAGACTCTGTGGCTCCTCCTCCCCACTGATCCTCAAATTGATTACCCACACCCACCCTTTCCTTCTCCTCAATCTTATCACACACCTGAGGTGTCCTACTTACTCAATCATAATTGTTTCTTTGCTTTGTTGTGGATGCATGATTTCTCCTTTAGCCTAGGCTAATCTGGAATTCATTGTGTTGACCAGCCAGCCCTCAATTTCAAACAGATTGCCATGCCTTACCCTCCTGAGTTCCAGCATTAAAGTGTGTCTAACCAGGACCCCAAATCTTTAATATCTCTTTGCAAATGCATGTGGAGGGACAGGGTTGCAAGTAAAATTGAAACTGAGAATATTGGCCCCGCCTTCTCACTGCTCAACTTAAGATGAAACTGGAGCTGGATATATTGTCCAGGTTTGTAGCCTTACATTTAAATGCCAATTTGTGACATGGTTCTAGAAGTTAAGACCACTTATTGCATTTACATTCCATTTTGGGTCACAGGCCTGATTGGTCCTGGTGATAAGAAAGGAGGATCAGAAGCAAAAGTCAGCCTACACTAGTGACATAGTAGCTCCTAATCCTGCCTGTGATACAGGAGACCCTGTTTATAAAAGGAAACATCCAGTAATAATTTACAAAATTGCTCCATGAGCCTTAAAGTGTTCAAAGGAGAATAACCATAGCCTGTTATTATCAGAGGGCACATAAGAACCAGACCAGGGACGTAGACCTTCAATCCCAGCTGTTTGGATACTGTACTAAGAAAACTGTAATTTCAAGGATAGTCTGGGATACTGAGTGACTCTGAGGTCAACCAGGGACAAATGACCATAACTTTTCAGACTGTTAGACTAAATAATCTTTTATTTAGCATTCACAAACACTTATTTCTAAGAAATTCAAGTTATATATGATACAGTCTTTTATACAATAGTTTAAACAGACTTGGCTTCTGAGAGACCCATCTGGGGAACGTCCTTCTCTACAAACAGGCTACAGGGACAGAGACCAGGAGTGGACAGGATTGCACACAGGCCCAGCGAGCACGGAGGGAATATTCTGACTTTAAGGGAGGCAGCTGTGCTCATCATGGATGGAATTGGAGCCTCAGTTTCTGCCTGTTTCCACTGCTAACTAATGAGGGGACAGTTAATCAGGCAGGAGGGTTGCTATGACATCTGCAGCAGCCACATGAGGCAATCTGTGCCCCCAGAGAAACCCAAAACACCGTAGACATGCAGCTCATCCCAGTTTGGTGACAAGAGAGGTCTTCCTCAAAATTAGGAGACCAAGAATAAGTGACAAATTTGCCCACTCAGAAAATTAAAATAAATCCTTATCTGCTATCCAGTACAAGGATGAGAGTCTCTCAGCAATTAACAGTCTTGAGGTAACACTTTCCACCAGACTTTTGAAGGTTGGGATCAAACTTGAGTAATGCACAATTAACTTCACGTCACACTTTGTGAACAGGAGCAACTACATTGACAGCATATAGAACTTGTATGACACACGAGTCTCAGAGCCCCTTGAACCTGAGCAGGCCTTTGCCCACATCCGGAGAGGACTGTCCTGGGGATGCGGGGCCACTTCTCTTGGGGACAATTATCTACTAAAGGAATGTGGGAAATGTCTAAAAGGGCACTTCCTGGTCTGGGCCATTGCACCAGTGTCTAAGATGAGACAACCAAAGATCTGTCCTAACATTGGCCATGACAGTCAGCACCCAGATGGTGTCAGACCTGGAGGATCAGTGGCACTTGCAAAGGCCAGCGGAGGGGGACCCTCAAGAGTCAATCAAAACTGCACATGTGTGAGGAGAGCCTGTGTCCTCCTGCAGAGTCTGTACCCGGACAAGGGCTTGGGGGTCAGAGGAGATACCATGGCTCGGGGTCAAATGGCATGGGAAGGTTGAGCCCCCTGTCCCGAAGCAAGTGGTCAAGGATGTTGAGAGGAATGTTGGGCATACATGATAAGTGAGGTGTTGGAGCAGGACATAAGTTGAACCTGGGCCACAAACCTGGCAGGCAGAAAGGAACAAGCATGTTCCATGGGAAATGCCATGGCAGGGCTTTCTCATGATCTTCTCTCTTGGTTGGTTTCTCTAGTGGGGGCCCGATGCGTTTGCGTGAGTTCTCTCTATGCTTTCTTTTCTGGTCCTCTTCAGCCTCCTTTTGGATTTCCTCAATCAGCTTTTCATCATCTTCAGTGGGGTCGGTCCACAGAAAGCACCTGGGACATTGCTGGCAAGGGGCTCCTGGAGAGCAAGGATGCTGGCAGAAATGTTCATAGCCATTGATAGAAAGGTGGCAGAGGTAGCACATCTGGGCTCCGCAGTGGCAAGAAATATGGTTGCAGCCTTCGGATTTGACCAGGCCAGTCCCACACTTGGGGCATTTTCTAACACAAGCAGCAGTCATTTTTTCCTCTATAGATGTCCTGTACTTGACCTCATCCTTTTCGGCCAGCTCTTCACACGTGAGGCCGGTATGCTCTGTCCAGAGTCCCTGACACTTCCTACATGTCACCTGGAGGCAGTGAGGATTAGGACAACTGAACCTCTTCACATCAGCGTCCAGCAGAGCAGGGAAGCTTCCAGACCCATACACTGACTCTTGGCAATATCTGATGTTGTATGCCTTGCACAACAGGTGAGCAGGGGAACTGTGTGTCAGCTCCTCAAATGGAAACTCTAGGTCATCATCTTCATGTTGCTCCCTAGCACTGGTAACCAGCATCGAAATCCCGTCCTCATAGGAGGGGTCAGATATGGTGATGGGCTCATTGCTGACACTCATCCCTTCCTCTCCCTGGTGGCAGTGCATGTTGTGGATGGGAATGACATCCTCTTTGTTGTTTCCTTCTACCATTTTAAAATTCCTATATAGAAGTAGGAGATTGTTAGTACCCAATCATGGCCATCATCTATTCCACAGGATCTCAAGTTCAGGCTCAAAGGACAGATCCACACACTAGCTCCTCACCAAGCCTCACACTCCTGCCTCTCATCAGCTTGGCTGGAGAAAGAATGCCTCCAACTGAATCAGACTAAATAATCTTAATCAATAAAAACCACCAGTTCCTACCTCTTTGTCATTCCTCAGTGCAATAGCGATGGAACCCTGTCTCCACCTACCTTATCACTAACCCAGGTCCACAATGGTAATGAAGGACAGAGCCTTAAATTATATCCACCTGGGACCTGCACTGGCCCTCTCTTTTTACCTCCACACATTAATCAGACCCCACTATGTAGCCTCAATCAGTGTACAGCTCCACACTATGGATCCCTGGCCTAGAACAGCATGTCTTTCTATATTGAGAAGATATATTCAGTAATGATTTGGATTGACCTGGAAAACTAACAGTAATTTCACAGATCCTCTGGGGTTTCCTGACCACTTGGAACTCCAGGAGAAACATATTTTTCTTTCAATGGTCAGTGACCTTCTCAGGAAATGCACTTCTACAGGGCTTGCTGGACAGTGGTTCTCCTTTTTCCTTCCCAGTTCATTCATTCATTCTCTTTCTTATTTTAAATTGAAATAGGGTCCCTCTATATTGCCCAGTATAGATCTCACTATAGAAACCAAGCATGCTTATAACTCAATGAGTTTCCCCTACCATCTGTCTCCTGTGTGTTGGGATAGACAGTGTGGTACACATATGTACCATGGTTTTCCCTTCTGGATGGGGATGAACCTTGTGTGCCTTAGACAACCCTGGGTGACATTCTTATCTTCCATGTTACCCACACTCTGTCCTATCCGTCTGGTTCACCTGCATCCTCCTCTGGTACCCAAGGTAATGAGAAATATCACCAGGAACTCCTTCAACAGTGGAGTGTTTGGTATTAAAAGGAAATAGATAAAGAAGAACAAAATTCCCTCGATTCAAATGTCAAGACCCATCATTTCTTGGGCTTACTATAGAACCGTGTGCTCTGACCACTCACTTTATGGAAGAGAGTGCACATCACATATTGGCTGGGCACACACTGGGGAACTCACTAGCACTCTTCCCCAATCCCTGCACTTGTCTGGTCCTTGGTGCTCAATTGAAGGATGCGTTTACAAACAGCTCCTGGGGTTATACCTGACTCAATCCCTATCTAGAATGCATAGGCTAGACCTTACCCTCCAAACACACATGCCATCTCTGGAATGCTGTCCAAACATCTTCCTCCACTATGGCTCTCTTTCTTTCACCAAGATACCCTCTCCTCACACCCACCATAGACACACTTCATTTGGGGCCCCAACTCAGCTGAAGACCACTCAGTTTCTGTGCTTTTCCTGGACACACTGTCTGTTTGACTTCTACTCTAAGAACATGGGCTTAAATGGCTCCAAACAAAAGGTTCAAAGCTCCTCCCATTCTTTGTGTTTTTCCAACCAGAAGATCCTAAAATGCTTCATCCTGACACACCCTTCGATGGCACTCAAGATTTTGCTCTACCCTATAGAGCCCTAAGCTCATTGATTTAATTTTTCTTTTGTGGGGGGCGGTTTTCAACACAGGGTTTTCTGCATAGCTTTGAAGACTGTCCTTGCTCTCATTCTATAGATAAAGCTGACATCAAATTCAGGGAGTTCCCACTGCCTTTGCCTCCCAAGGCTAGGATTAATGCCTGGCAGCACCACTGCCCAGCCTATTTAATTATTCTTGTTCTCTAGAACTGTGTATATTGACAAGGCTGGCCTCACAACTCACAGGGATTAAATTTCCTCAGTTTCTTGACAGCTGGCATTAAATAACTGGCCCACCAGACCCTCCAACAATTAATCATGGATTATATCATATATACTGATTAATCTCTTTCAGTGAAAAGGAATACTGGGAGACAATTGTCTTTGTCCTCTTCTGTCTCCATCCCTGAATAAGTTGGGGCTCTACCTGTCAGTGAAGATATCAATAAATGGATTCTACTTAATGTGATTCCCAGGATCCTATTCGGTTTTTTCTTTGGCTATGTACTGCTTCCTGTTGGTCGAGGGATGCTTAGATTCTTACCTCAGTGTTCGCAACAATTTTTAACCTCTCTCTTTTTACTTGGGCCACGCAGAAACTGAAACAGCTCCCCTAGCTTCTGTAGACCCTGTCTTCTCTATACACTCTTCTCCAATCTCCCTGATGCTGTCTGTGCTTCTGTACGTAGATTGGCCCTAGGTATATGGTTATTCAGAGGACAATGCTGGCATCCATTTTTGAGGGCCGGGTGTGCACTTATCAAGTGCTAATAAACTGCCAGTTTGTTCCCTAGGGCTCCAGCTACAACTAGTGAAGAAATACAAGAGCTCCAAGTGACATCTGCCTTGTTAGGGAAACCTTGTCTAGGAAGACCTCAGTTAACCGAACAAAACCTAGAAAATTCCTTGACAACAAGAAAGGATTTTTGTTCAAAATATTAAAAGCAGTGTGATGTGAGCTTCATTGGCAGAGGATGTGTCTAGCCTTTAAAGATATCCTGGCCTCAATCCTAAATACAGGGAGATAAAGGAAAAAATGAACAATTAAGTGGAATAAATGTTATTATAGGTATTTTTAGGTATGCATGGTGTTCTTATCCTGCCTGAGTATATTTTTGAACGTAACAAAACAAAATGTATGTTTTCCCCTGCCATTCTGTGGACCATAGAAATAAACCTCAGGTCTCTGGCTGATGACATGGACTTTGGCTGGGCCATTTCACAGGCTTCAGAGCTCTTGATAAGAAGGGTTATGTCTTCAGGAAATTCAAAGACTGACACCAGGTTTCCATAGCTCAGCCTGGTCTCAAACTCTTTGTATGACTAGATTGATCATGAAGTTTTGGTCCCTCTACCTCATACATGCTGAGGTTAGAGGCCAAGAGGGTGCCCTGTTCATCCCCTTTAGATGGTTCAGAGTATCTCATGGTGATATTCTTTATTAATTGTATGTTTATTCTGCTTCCTGTCTGGGCATTTTTTCCTACTTTGACAAATTGAAAGGCATTAGTCCTACATCTGCTCTTGCTATAATGCTGAGTCAGGAGAGCATTTCTATTCTAGAAGATGTGACCAATGGTCTCCATCAATAACTCACTTTTCTCAAAATTCCCTTTTTGAATTTAGAATCTTGTAGATCCTAAACTGAATTCGAACTTGCTATGGACAGTGATGACCTTGGATTTTGCAAATGAAAAGTAAGAACAACCCTACTTACTGTGATGACACACACTTTTAATCACAGATCCAGAGAGGCAGAGGCAGAGGAGCTCTGACTTGGAATTTTTTCAAATGAAATGTAAGAGCACTACATGGGTATGGTGACACACACCTTTAATCCCAGTACTAGGGAGTCACAGGAAGGAGGGTCTCTGAGTTGAATGCCTGCCTTTTAAACAATGGGAGTTTCAGAAGAGCCAGGACTACACTGAAAATCCCTGTGTTATATATATAGAACAAAATGAAATATCAATTTAAACTGGCTGTGTGTGTTTTGGACAAGCCTTCAATCCCAGCACTCAGTAGGCAGAGGCAGGAGGATATCTGTGAGGTTGAACACTACGTGATATACACAGTGAGTTCCCAGGACTATATACAGTGACCTGACTTCAACAAATAAAACTTACAAAAAGCCCTTCATTATCTACAGCCATGCTGCAAAGCAAATTACAATTACTGTGAGATTTTCAACATATTCTGAAATACTTAAAAAACAGAAACTATAGCTGAGGCTGGTGATGATGTGGGGAAAGGATCTCTCATTCGTCGCTGTTGGGAGAACAAAATGGTACAGCCAACCCCACCACCATCTACCCATAAGCCTTACTGGCCTACTCACCCTGGCTCTCAGCAGTCTCTCCTGTGTTCACCAGATCACTGCTGAGGTTTGAAAACCACACCACCGACCTGGTCTTATATACACTTTCCATCCAGGCCCCTCCCAGGTCCTCCTAACTCCAACAGACCCTCCCACTCAATGGCCCTGCCCACTCTATAGCTTCACCCTATAGAGGCTTAATATAGGTGAGGAGGCTTTCATCTCTGAGCAAATTAACTCAGTGCTGCTTTTGCGGGGACCTCAAACACTAACACATCTTTTGCCACATGCTCTGAGTTCTCCAATCTGGGGTCTTGAGCATGGTTCAAATATGGCCTTCACTACTTGGTGACCATCTCAGTTAAAGGGCCTCAACTCATGCTCACAAAGGTCAACCTATGCCTTCTGATGGCTGTCACCCCTCCTTTTATCTTTTATTGAGACAGGGTTTCCCTGTAGCCCCGGATGTTCCAGAACTCACTCTATAACCCAGACTGTCCTGAAAATCAAAGATTTGCATGTGCTTTCCTCTGCCTCTGGAATGAGGGGATTAAAGGTGTGGCCACAACATCGGGCTCTTTTTGACACAGGGTTTCTCATTATTGCCCTGGCTGTCCTCTGTCAGTGTAGACAAGGTTGGCCTCAACCACACAGAGATCTGCTTCCCTTGCCTCAATGTGCTGGGATGTAAAAATTTCCAATTTAGGGACGCCTTTAATCACAGCAGGACAGAGGCAGAGACAGGTGGGATCTCTGTTAGTTCTAGATCAGCCTGGTCTAGAAGAGCTAGTTCTTGGACAACCTTTAAACCACAGAATAAACCTGTCTCAAAAAAACAAAAACCAACCCACACACACAAAAAACTTGCCGACCAAACACATCTAGGTCACCCGTGGTTGAAGGAGTAGGGCTGGCTAAGTCTTACACTGTCAGCCTGTGACTCTTGTCATTAATGCAACCGCTACCACCCAGCCCCACTTCATGGGCAATCTAGAGCCCCCTTTTCTCCCCCAGGTCACTGTATATGCAGAGGACCCATTTGCCCTAATTCCGTGTATGCTGTCATCCAGACACAGACCTGATGGTGGCTTCTCTGCTTGCAGATTGACCGTCAATGTATGGGTATCAGTACACAGCAAGAGGTGTGTTTCTCTGAGAGAATGAATTGTTATTGGTCCACCCTTAGATCCCTCCCTTGTTCCTGTGCATTTAGCCACTTCCCCCTGAGGTGATTGGGAAGGTGTGTGTGCCCTTTGACTTGTTACAGAAACCTGTGTGATGGAAGACCTCAGTTTAATGGGTCAACTCCCAGGAAATGTTTTTGTCCTCAGAGAGGATTAAAATGACCCACAGGAATGATTTATGGCAAAATTAACAAAGTGATAATTGGAGACACAGTGACAGACCTCTTTTCCAGCTTTGTGGGACATCCTGGCCTAAGTCCCCAACACTAGGTGAAATCATGAATAGAGGATAAAATACATCTATTCAAAATGTTTTACAATTCATTCATTTTTTAAAAAGAAGCATCCAGGTGAAGGTGGAGCATACCTCTAGTCTCAGGATGTGAGAGGCAGAGGCAGTTGCATCTGTAATTGTGAGGGCAGCGTGGAGACAGAGTGATTTCCTATGTGGCCAGGATGGCACAGAGAAGTCCTTGAGTGTGTTGACATGTTTTTGTTTTGCGCATGTGTTCTGGACAAACTCAGTCGTGGACCCACATGTGGGAGTAATGTGCATGTTTTCATTACACTTCTGTCTTGAAGGCCAAAAAACACAGTCTAGGTTCACATATTTGGTGACAAATCTTATATCAGCTAAGTCATCTCCCAGAACCCAGAGCTTCCAATGATTTTGGTGTCCTTCCAAAATTTTGCCTCAACAATGGCTCAGAGGGTGGAAGTTTAGGTGGGGTTTCTGTCGCTCAGGCTGGACTCATACTCTTTTTGACTTCTGATTACTATGAATTTCTGATCTCCCAGCCTTACACACTGAGATCTGGAGCCCATAAACGTTGGGTGTTCTTTACCAAGCTCTTCAGCTGCGTCACTGTCCTAACCAGATATTTATTTGGCTTTCTGTCTGCAAAGCTTTTGTAAGAGGTGGTCATTTTATCCTGCTTCTTTGGCAACTGGGAAGACTCTGGTCCTGGGGCTGCTCTTGATTGAAACCCAGGGACAGGAGAACTATGTTGTTCTAACAGATATGACCAATATTTTATCTAATGATACTTTTTATCATTCCATTTTTTACCCCTGAAACATTTTTCTGAGGAGCCCTGGTTATTCTGTTGCTCATTCTGTAGACCAAGCTGAACTCAAACTCTGAGATCTGCCTGTCTCTGCCTCTCCAGTGCTGGGATTAAAGGCGTGTCCCACCATCCGCACACAACTTTTTTTTTTCCAGGTGGAACCTCATTTATCCTTAACAGGAACTGAACTTTTTTTGTATCTGATGATGACCTGGAGTAGCTGGGATCAACCATGAGCACAAGGGATTTCATGCCTAGCATGTCCCAATCTGCCCACTGAACTATACCTCTTTCATTTGAATTTTGATGTTTGCTAAGGGTAATTACCAGTTTATAGCGCACATAGTCCTGTGATTTGCAGTTGCTTTGATGAGCCTCTCACAAGCTAACATGAAAATGGGTGTCTAATTTTGTCAATTTTCCATTGATTTGTATTCTTCATATAGAATCTCATTGAATGCAATGTGAAGACAAACATGGCCTCCAGGCACTAAGAACTGACTGTTTGCCATGACGCCCCATTTTAGGGCATTTCCTGTGAATTAACATAGTTTTGAAACATTATAGAATGTTTTCAAACAGGGCTTGGCCAAGCCTTAAAACTTACAACTTTGGAAGCAAAGGCAGGTGGATGGATCTTTGTGAGGCTGAGGCAAGCATGCTGTATAAAGTGAGTCCCAGAAGAGCCAGGGATGTTACTCACAGATATCCACCTGCGTCTGCCCCGGGTGGGCTGGGATTAAAGGCCAGTGCCACCAACACCAGGCAGGTGGATCTTTGTGAGTTTGAGTCCAGCCTGGTCTACAGAGCAAGTTCCAGGACAGCCCCCAAAGCAATGACAGGCAGGAGTTTGAGGGCAGGCTGGCTACAGAGTAACAATGAGGTCAACCAGGAGTAAATTGTGAAAAATTTCCAAGCACAGCATTCCTGTAATCCCAGCACTCAGGTGACTTGGACACAGATGTCTGACTACCAGGCCACCAAGAGCTCCATAGCTTGACCATGATCCCAAAGAAAGAAAGAGATGGAGAAAAGGAGAAACAGGGAAAGATTTGAGAGAGAATGTCTTCATTTAGCCCTGGCTGTACCGGAACTCCCTTTCCAAACCAAGTTGTCCTCAAACTCACAGCTCCACTTGCCTCTGCCCCAAATACTTGGATTAATGGTGTGGTTTAAACCTTTTCAGTTTGACCTTGGGATTAAAGACCAGGCTGACAAGGAGAGTAGCTTGCTCAGGACAAATCCTGGCATTAAAGGCATGAGCTACCACACCCTGCTCTAGCCATTTTTTTTTTATCACTGGTTCACTTCCCTTTCTGTCTGTGTTTTTGTGTGTCTGCCTCATGTGTGTGGAGGTCCACAGCATAGCAAAGACTTTCAGATTCACTGGCCTTAAACATACAGACATTTGTGGCATTCCTGACGAAGGTGCTAGGAACTAAACTACAAGCTTCAAGGTCAACAAGACAACTGTTCTTTTGTTCTGTGCATAAGTTTATTTTCTTTTAAACAGTACACGTTGGTGTGCAATATGGGAATGCTTAAGGCCCCAGGAGAGCAGATCACGGACTCAGTTACCCAGGGACTAGTGTTCCAAATAAATTATTTGAGCCAGCCTATGGGATCTATACACTGTCCTACTGTTCAGTGACAAAGCAAGAATTTTGCTGACTCACTGAGCCTTCTCCCCTGCCCTAGAGAACACAATTTTTGAGACTTAGACTTCAACACACAGATATTTGTTGTTGTGTAAGACCCTAATTCCAGGGTCCTGATTGGTGGAAGGAGAGCCCCAGGATAAAAACACCAAACAAGAAGATGCACCTAGGAAGAGGAGTTTATTGAGCCAGTGCATTCTCCCGTGTCAGCAATCTCAGGGAAAGCTGCACACCCCTCTGATGTTCCAGACTCTTTGCATAGAGAAAAACCGCAATCAGCATACATGCATGGAGCACAAGGTGATTGGTTACAAAGTATGATCTCATGTTTGAGAGATCACCCAACTGTGACCTGTTTTTCTTCAAAGAAAGAAAAGAAAATCCACAGCATGACTTGGAAAGATTCCAGACTGTCCATTGGCCAGGTGTGACCCAGACAGGACTGTTCATCTGGAACCTTTTTATCCAGGGTTGGGGCCCATTTCCTTGTCATGGGCAAAAACTTGTGAGAAAAATAATTTTTTTTCTTTGCAAACTAAAGTCTTTCATTAGCAGGTATCAATGTAGTTACCTACTTACCTATTTTCATGAAAAAGATAAAAAAATTGAAGTTTGATGACACAAGCTAGGGAAGAACTGGGGAAGTGGAAAGAATGTAAAGGTTTACATTCATCAATGCATATTTAAGCATAAGAATGTTTTTTTCTGTGTAGCTCCAGCTTCCCTGTACATTGTTATGAAGACAAAGGCAGAAGAAATTAAAAGAGATTGTACTGATTCTGCCTTTTGAAACTTAGGATTAAAAGATATCCTGTGTAAAGGGGATTAAAATATAACTTGTAAAGTATTACTCAAATGCCAGTAATTACTTTGCTGACTTTCCAAAAAGCTCTGACTGGGCAAATATTTTATGGGAACAAGAAATCTGCATTCTGACCACTTTCTCCATTTGTGACTCCATGACTCTCACCTGGGATAAAATGTCATTTGTAAAGTTAAAATACTCTTCCAGGACTGGATGTAGTTCCAGGGTTCCAGTGCAATCATGAGAGCAAGGTTGAGGCCTGAGTGTCCACCTCCACACTCCCCAGACGTTTGCTTCTGTTTGAATCTAGCCACCACTTTCTCACAGAATTGCCTGTGGAGCTGCAGGTAAAGCTGTGCTGGTGTCTGGAACTGGTGTTGAGTCTGCATCTTGGGCTGGAGTGGGGTTTGCAGAAGATGCCCAACCTCCTGACTGAAGTGGATTCTGTCTCCCTCTCTGGCACTTGGCCAGCACGGCAATACTTCACAGCTTCCTATGAGAGACACTCATTGGTCTCATCAATAAAGATGATGGCATGTGGTTCTTGGAATGTTGGGCTGAGTGATGGAGGAGAGCTGACACTAGATGTGCTCTCACACATGGAGGAAATGGAATATGTGTCTGGAGCAATGATGGAGGGCTGACTGGAGGAGGAGAACAGACACCTGACATGCTCTGGTCTGGAGAGTGGTACAAGTGGCTGAGGTGAGGAAAGATCACAATGATGGTGTCTGACACATGGAGAAGATGGATACTGAGGTTGGGGTAATACTCAAAGGGTAGGGATTGCTGTAAATGGATGGTGTTTAACACAGAGTGTGAGTTCTCTGACCCAGCAGGAGGGACACACTCTTTGGGAATTGCAGACCTTCCAGATGATTGGGGGTCTTGTTCCCAGTTAGTTCTATACTCTTCTGCATCCAGCATCACTTCCCAGCTGAGGTCTTCCTGGAACATTTGTCCTCAGACGTGTGATCAATGATGGAGAAGTTGGATACATGATCGATAAATTACTGGAAAGGCTAAGTTGAGGAGTACAGCTGATTTAGGAAGGGCTCTGGCACAGAGAATGTGCACTGGCAGGTGTGGCCAGTGGGACCCAGCCTGTGTGGGAGGCAGGTCTATCATCATATCCATAGACTGGTTTCCTGTAGACCTCCAGTCTTTTTCAATTCACTGTACCTTGCCTGTTCTTCAGTGAGATTAGGAGAGACTAAGGACAGAAGAGATCAGTTGAAGCCACATGACACATTCATGTCTCTATATTTCATATCCTTATTAAAAGTCCTGGGCCTTGGTGTCTACCCAGCACATATAGAAATAACTCAAAGGAAGATTCTTGGGCACAAGAAGGATGAGGACAGATTGACAATTTGGGATGATCTGAAAGCCAGAGACCATGGAAGCTTTTGTTAGAAGGTATGGGTTCAAGGAGAGTCCATATGTTGAGGCTACTAAGACAGTTTAGAAAACATATTTAACTACTGGTCCATGTGGTGGGGATCAAACCCAGAGAGTGTTCACAAAAGCTGCAACAACCAATGGATTTTTTGGTGATGTGGGCTCTGGGAAGGTTGTGTATGAGAGATAGGTTTGGAGAACTGGATTATTGCAAGGGGGACCTTTTTAGAGAAAGGACATTATTGGTGACACTCTGGAGATTTTATGTGTGCTTGTTGTTTGGAAGTTACCATATTCCCAGCATGATGGATAAAAGTTCCTGAGAAAATTCAGGAGGGTTTCGTTGAGGTGTAGAGGTTCCACGTGATGGTCCCTGACATGTGGTGAAATAGGATTGCCAGTGTAGGGCAATATTCCAATGGTTGAAAACAGGAGGAGTACAGACACCTGATGTTATCTCACACATTGATTCTGAGCAGTCTGATCCTGCAAGAGGGACAAAATCTTTGTGAACTTTCCACCTTCCATGTGAGTGGTGGCCAAGATTCTCAGATTGTTATGTACTATTTTCCCTCTGCTTGCTTTCCCTAGCTGAACACTTCCCGGAAACATTTCTTCTCAATCTTGTGATCGACAAAGAAAATGTCAAGTTTATGCTATGAGGACTTACTTCATGGGTTATGGTGAGGAATTCAGCTGATTCTTGATGAATCTGGCACAGTGCTATGAACTGGGTAATGTTTCAAAAAGGAGAGAACCTGTTGGGGAGGCAGATCTCTCCTGAGAAGCACAGCCAAGATGCACAGGTAGCAGTTAGGCCTTTTTCTGATTCACTCTAGCATGCCTGTTCTTGAACCAGAAAAGGAGAAATAAAAGAAATAGATCAGGAGAGGACAGGTGCTCCACTTAGGTCCCAAATCTCAAGATGCTTGGAGAAATGCCAGGACCTTGCTCTTATCCCATCATCCATCTCATATTTCTAAGATGAAGGAATACAAGTAGGAGGAAGGCAGAATGAGGTGGATCTGATATCAAGAGAATGTGGAAGGTTCTAATACATGGAGGATGTTTGAATGGAAGTTCTTGTGAAGAGGATACTAAGACATATTATGCACCATTATCCCTCTGTGTGGCACCAGCACTCTGCATTAGGGAATTAAGAGGATGAGCATCCATCCTTTGATAAATTCATGTCTATTCACCCTGTGGTACTGGGATTGCAACCACAGTCCTTGGAAGAATAAAAAGTGTAGGAGTCAGGGATGGATGCAAATGGCAGACTGAGAACTCTATCTGAGAAGAGGTACAGGAGACACTAGAGAAGCCATACCTTGATATGGTGCTCATCCTTGCCAAATCTTTGAGCCAGTGCCATGCATTCTTCTTTCTTCATGTCCATGCGCTTATTAAAATGGTCTTACAGTGCCAGCTTTTTTTCCTGAGTGAACACTCAGGTTCGCTGCCTCCTTTGATCAATAAAAGACAATTGTGAATTTGGAGGGCAGGAGAAGGTAGAGGACCTTGTGGATATGGTGGATCCTAGGTACCTGCAGAACCTTTGGTGACTGGGTTCATTGCAGAGGTAGAGGATCTGTTACTTGGAAGTACAACATGACCTCCTGTCTATTTTTCCCAGGTGGAAGAGGGAAGGCCTGGAGAACATGAGATTCTGGGTCACATGGGGATTTGGTTCCATTGTGGGATATTTGTAGACTTGGATGATGGGAAGAAAAACAAAAATAGATCTGAGAAGCCCCAAAGTCCCTGATTCCTACACTATAGGACCCTGTCATCTGAGACATCCTGCTCAGGTCTCCTCAGTGCTGCAGAACATTGCACAAAGCATAGTGGTGGGACAGTAGCCTGGGGTCTCATCAGCACTGCCCTTGTCATTGCCCCACACTTTGCCCTCATCTGATTCCCAGTGCTCACATCTACACAGTAAACCTGCAAACACCTCCTGAATTTTCATAGGACCTGGTGCCATCAGCTGGAAATAGAGTGAATTTCAACTGCCAAACATCATAAATCTCCAGAGTGTTAGCAAGCCTGTTACTCATTAGCTCTCTCTTCTCCACATCAAGACAGCCCCCAAAACCTGTGATATACACACTTTCTTGAGGCATGTCCTTGCCAGGCAATCAGTAGGACATTTCTCCTTGCTCAGATTCCTCTGTTTGCCCACTACTCCAGGGACCAAAGCTTAAGTATATTCTCAACTACAAATTTCTCCACAGACTCTGTGGCTCCTCCTCCCCACTGATCCTCAAATCCATTACCCACACCCACCCTTCCCTGCTCCTAAGATCTCATCACTGAGGGTCCCTACTGACTCAATCATAATTGTTTCTTTGCTTTGTTGTGGATGCAGGATTTCTCCTTTAGCCTAGGCTAATATGCAACTCTTTGTGTTGACCAGGCAGACCTTAATTGCAAACAGATTGCCATGCCTTACCCTCCTGAGCTCCAGCATTAAAGTGTGTCTAACCAGGACCCCAAGTCTTTAATACCTCTTTGCAAATGCATGTGAAGGGACAGGGTTGCATGTAAAATTGAAACTGAGAATATTGGCCTCACTCTCTCACTGCTCAACTTTAGATGAAACTGGAGCTGGATATGTTGTCCTGGTTTGTAGCCTTACATTTAAATGCCAATTTGCGACATGGTTCCAGAAGTTAGGGCCACTTATTGCTTCTACACTCCATGTTGGGTCACAGGCCTGATTGGTCCAGGCGAGAAGAAAGAGGGATGAGAAGGGGAAAGTGAGCCTACACTAATGACATAGTGGCTCCAAATCCTGCCTGGGATACAGGAGACCCTGTTTATAAAGGGAAACATCAAGTAATAAGAGACAAAATTGTTCCATGCACCTCTAGATGTTCAAATGAGAATAGCCACAGCCTGTTATTATCAGAGGACACATAAGAACCAGACCAAGGACATAGACCTTCAATCCCAGCTACTTGGATATTGGTTAAGAAAACTGTAATTTCAAGGACAGTTTGGGCTACTGAGTGACTCTGAGGTCAACCAGGGACAAATGACCATAACTTTTCAGACTGTTAGACTAAATAATCTTTTATTTAGCATTCACAAGCACTTAATTATAAGGAATTCAAGTTACATATGATACAGTCTTTTACACAATAGTTTAAACAGACTTGGCTTCTGAGAGACCCATCTGGGGCAGGTCCTTCTGTACAAACAGGCTACAGGGACAGAGACCAGGATTGGACAGGAGTGCGCACAGGCAGAGCGAGCACGGAGGGAACATTCTGACTTTAAGGGAGGCAGCTGTGCTCATCCTTGATGAGCTGGGGCCTCAGCCTCTTCCTGCTTCCATTGCTAACTAATGAGGGGACAGGTAAGCAGTCTGGAGGGTTGCTGTGACAGCTTCAGCAGCCACATGAGGCTATCTATCCCCTAGGGAAACCCAAGACACCTTAGAGATGCAGCTCATCCCAGGTTTTTGACAGGAGAGGTCTCCCTCAAAAAGGAGCAGCCCAGGAATAAGTGACACTCTTGCTGATTAAAAAGAAAGAAAGAAAGAAAGAAAGAAAGAAATTAAGTCAACAAATAAAGCCCTTTTATCTGCTCTCATGTGTAATGATATTTGGCTCTCAGTATTTGCCAGCCTGAGAGAATACTTTCATCCTGACCTTTTGAAAGACAAAAAGTAAAGTCCAGTTAAGGAAACCCTCTAAATGGAATGTAGGGCAGTATGACCTGAAAAGATAAGCCAGACCACTATGACTCAGTTCCCTGGAATTTGCCTACCACCACAACTTTCCCTCACCAGGCCCTAAGATAGCAGGACACCAAGAATTCTAACTGCCCCTCTGGTCAGTGTGTCAGCAGGTGGCAAATAAGGTCCTTAAGAAAGAAAAAGATAGCTGCAACTCCCATTTGCTTAGGCAAGATTAATTAGCACACCCTGAGATCTGCTGACCTGAACAGTGAGCAAAAAGATAAATAGCACCCTAGAACCCATGACTCTGGTCAAGTACTCAACGGACAGTGGGCCACAGCCCCACTCTAACCTTGTGCTTTTTTCCTTTAAAAATACCTGCACCCAGAGAAAGGGGTCTCTCTTTAGGCTGCATGCTGAGGGGACCCCTTTGCACAAGCCTCTTGAGTGTTGCATCAACTGGACTGGATGTTGAGTTCTTGGGGGTACCGACCAAAATGGGGAGATCCTCATTCTGAGGATCTTACATTTTCAACGGTGGGGCCAAACTTGAGTAATCCACAATTAACTTTGGGTCAAATGTTGTGAACAGGAGCAACAACATTGATAGCATGCAGAACTTGTACCACACACAACCCCCTTGAAACTGAGCAGGCCTTGGCCCACAACGGGAGAGAGACCTGGCCTGGGGATGCTGGGCCACTTCTCTTGGGGACCATTATCTGCTAAAGGAATGTGGGAAATGACTAAAGGGCCTGCACTTCCTGGTCTGGGCCATTGCACCAGTGTCTAAGATCAAACAACCAAGAGCTGTCCTAACATTGGCCGTGACAATCAGTCAGCACCCAGAGGGTGTCAGACCAGGAGGATCAGTGGTGCTTGCAAAGGCCAGAGGAGGGGGACCCTCAAGAGACAATCAAAACTGTACATGTGTGAGGAGAGCCTGTGTCCTCCTGCAGACTCTGGACCTGGACAAGGGCTTTGGGGTCAGAGGAGATACCATGGCTTGGGGCCAAATGGCATGGGCAAGTTGAGACCCCCGTTCCCCAAAGTTGTCAGGACACCTGTCGAACATTGGAGGTAGATGCATTTCTGGTATAGGTGGTGAGTTGATGGGGAAGAGGAGGACCCAGGCCGGCAAAAGTAAAAGGTGGTGAGCTACTAACCTGGCTCACCAATTCCCTTCCTTGGTGGACATTTCTGGTGGGGGCCCGATGCGTTTGCGTGAGTTCTCTCCATACTTCCTTTTCTGGTGCTTTTCAGCCTCCTTTTGGATTTCTTCAATCAGCTTTTCATCATCTTCGGTGGGGTCGGTCCAGAGCAAGCACCTGGAACATTGCTGGCAAGGGGCTCCTGGAGAGTGAGGATGGTGGCAGAAATGTTCATAGCCATCAATAGAAAGTCGACAAAGGTAGCACATCTTGGCGCCGCAGCTGCAAGAAATGTGGTTGCAACCTTCGGATTTGACCAGGCCGGTCCCACACTTGGGGCACTTTCTAACGCGAGCAGCAGTCATTTTTTCCTCTATAGATGTCCTGTACTTGACCTCATCCTTTTTGGCCAGCTCTTCACACGTGAGGCCTGTATGCTCTTTCCAGAGTCCCTGACACTTCCTACAGGTCTCCTTGTGGCAACAAGGATTAGGGCAGCTGAACCTCTTCACATCAGCGTCCAGCAGAGCAGGGAAGCTACACGAGGGGCAGCGGACGAGCTCCTCACCACAGGCTGCAGCGACTTCTTCTTCAGCTCTGCGTTCATAGTATTTGTAGAAAACGGTCTGGGGGAGCACCCTCTCCAGTTCACTGGTTAGGAATGAACTCGTGCAGCTGCCTTCCATGCAGCTGAGCTCTGACTTTCCAGACCCAAACGCTGCCTCTTGGACATATCTGATGAGGCATTCCTTGCAGAAGAGGTGACCATCAGAACAGTGTGTCAGCTCCTCAAATGGAAACTCCCCGTAGCAGCATCCGCACTCAATCAGCTGTCCATCCTTTTCATATTGTTCGGCATTCATCTTCAGGGCTAGCAAATAGTCTTCATGCTCTGCCATCTCTTTGATTTTCCGCTCATAGAATTCCTGCTCTCGCTGCACAGCTGGAAGGAGGAATCTGTGATCATAGGACCTATAGCGTCTATAGTGTCCATACTTCTTTTGCAACAAGAACATCCTCTTCTCTATTTTTATTTCACCTTGTTCAAACTTGAAATCTATGAAAGAACCATGGTTAATTTCTTTCCCCTTTGTTTGTTCTCCCCTGGCTTCAGGTGATAGCTCCTGCCTTTTTTCAAAAGCATCAGAAAAGGCCTTCCGGGTGATTGCATAGTGTCCTTTGAACTCACGTAGGGCCCAGGTGATGTCTCTGCTTCTGAGCATCTTGAATTCATCCATCAAGAGCTCAACAGCTTGGAGGAAGCATTGCTTGTCAAGTGGAGTCAGTTTGGAATAGTCAAAAAAGTCTATGTTAGTCAACCCCACATCATCCTGGCTGGCAAGCAGGCTGCTACTGGGGTGGAGAATGGTCCTGTCTTTTCTCTTTGGATAATCAGGGTTTTCCAGAAGAAAATTACAAAGTACATTCAAATCATAGAAGTTCTTCAAATGAATTATCTCTTTGACAATTCCATCTGCTACATCTGGAAATCTTTCTTCTGTTTCTTTCACTAATAGTGTAACGAGGTCTTGATCTATACCTACAGCTTCTTCTCCCCACATGGTTTCCAAATTGGCCTCCTGAGATCCTGCCAGGGAGGAAGATGGCCCATGTTCTTCAAGTTCTTCCAGAGGAAGGGCAGGCTGAGGAAAAGCAGGGCCTGGAATCCCCTCCTGCTGGGTCTCTGGGCTTGCAAAAGCAGACTCTGGAAAATCATGGCTCAAGATAAGTGGGCCCATTTCTGCTTCAGATTGCTGTTCCTGGGGCAAAGCCTCTTTTGTTCTCTCCTGAGGATTTGGATGCAGAGCCAGGATGGATGGATGCTCAAGCCAGGACCCTTCCTCAGTCACCCAGTCATTTACTGAACATCCTGGCTCTCCAGGGTTTGATGAGTGACCTGTCCCTGAGTCTTCAGAGGGTTGGTTCTGAGCTTCCAAAGGCTCAATCTCTGGGAAAAGAAGACCTCTTTCTCCCTGTCTAATAACTTTCTGTACCAAGTTGTGGTTGACAGTGTTGCTTGCTGTCTGCTGATTGCTTGGTCCAGGTTTGAATTGTTTTTTGTCACTCTTAGGATCCAGATATTCACCATACTCATCCTGAGAATCATCCTGTGCCCCAGCACCAAACAGTGAGTTGTTAGAAAAGGAAGAATATCTGTGGGTATCTGCCTCACTGTCGGCAGCAGACTTTCTACGACGTTCTTCTCCCAATCTTTTCAGATCTTGACTCTGGGCAACTGTTTTCATGAGATTGGATGGGGATATCTGAGGTTTAGGTTTTTCTGTCAGTGTGACATCATCTAGGACATCGTCTTCATGTTGCTCAGTAGCTGGGGACGCCAGCATTGGAATCCTGTCCTTATCTGAGGGGTCAGATATGGTGATGGGCTCATCGCTGACACTCATCCCTTCCTCTCCCTGGTGGCAGTGCACGTTGGGGATGGAAATGACATCCTCTTTGTTGTTTTCTTCTGCCATTTTCAAATTCCTATATAGAAGTAGGTGATTGTTAGTACCCAATCATAGCCATCATCTCTTCCACAGGATCTCAAGTTCAGGCTCAAAAGACAGATCCACACACTAGCTCCTCACCAAGCCTCACACTCTTGCCTCTCATCAGCTTGGCTGGAGAAAGAATGCCTCCAACTGAATCAGACTAAATAATCTAAACCAATAAAAACCACCAGGTCCTACCTCTCTGTCATTCTTCAGTGCAATAGGGACAGAACCCTGTCTCCACCTACCTTATCACTAACCCCGGTCTTCACTGGTAATGAAGGACAGAGCCTTAAATTATATCACCTAGGACCTGTACTGGTCCTCTATTTTTATCTCCACACATTAATCAGACCCCACCAGGTAGCCTCTATCAGTGTGAAGCTCCACCCTATGGATCGCTGGCCTAGAACAGGTGACTTTCTTTATTGAGAAGATATATTCAGTGATTATTTGGTTTGACCCTGGAAAACTAACAGAGACTTCAAGGATCTTCTGGGGTTCCCTTACCACTTGGACTCCAGGAGAAACATATTTTTCTTTCAATGGTCAGTGACCTTCTCAGGAAATGCACCTCCACAAGGCTTGCTGGACTGTGGTTTTCTTTTTTCCTTCCCAGTTCCTTCAGCCATTCATTCATTCTTTCTTTCTTTCTTTTTTAAAATGAGACAGGGTCTCTTTATATAGCCTAATATGGATCTCACTATAGAAACCAATCATACTTACAACTCAATGAGCTTCCCCTACCATCTGTCTCCTGTGTGTTTGGATAGATAGTGTGGTACACATATGTACCATTGTTTTCTCTTCTGGATGGGGATGAATGATATGTGACATTCATATCTTCCATGTTAACCACACACTGTCCTATCTATCTGGTTAATCTGGATCCTCCTTCTGATCACTAAGATAATGGGATATATCACCTGGAACTGCAACAGTGGAGTATTTGGCATTGATATGAAATAGATAAAGAATAACAAATGTTCCAAGATTCCAAATTCAAGACATCCATCACTTCTTGCACTTCCTATAGAACTGTGTGCTCTGGCCATTTTCATTGTGGAAGAGAGTACACATTACAATTTGGCTGGATATACACTTGGGGACTCACTAGCAATCTTCCCACTATATGCAATCCCTGCACTTGTCTGATCCTTGGTGTTCAATCGAAGGATGCATTTACAAATAGCTCCTGGGGTTATACCTGACACAATCCCTATCTTGAAGGCATAGTGTAGACCTTACCTTCCAAACACACATGCCATCTCTGGAATGCTGTCCAAGGATCTTCCTCCACAATGGCTCTCTTTCTTCCACCAAGATACCCTCTCCTCACACCCTCCATAGACACCCTTCATTTAGGGCCTCAACTCACCTAAAGACCAGTCAGATTCTACGCTTTTCCGGGGCACACTGTCTATTTGATTTCTACTCTAAGAACATGGGCTTAAATGGCTCCAAACAAAAGGTTCAAAGCTCCTCCCATTCTTTGTGTTTTTCCAACCAGAAGATCCTAAAATGCTTCATCCTGACACACCCTTCGATGGCACTCAAAATTTTGCTCTACCCTATAGAGCCCTAATCTCATTGATTTAATTTTTCTTTTGTGGGGGGCGGTTTTCAACACAGGGTTTTCTGCATAGCTTTGAAGACTGTCCTTGTTCTCATTCTGCAGATGAAGCTGACATCAAATTCAGGGAGATCCTGCTGCCTTTGCCTCCCAAAGGCTAGGATTAAAGCTGGGCAGCACCACGGCCCAATTCGTTTAATAATTCTAGTTCTCTAGAACTGCGGATATTGACAAGGTTGGCCTCACAACTCACAGGGGTTAACTTTTCCCAGTTTCCTGACAGCTGGCATTAAAAGAGTGGCCCACCAGGCCCTCCAAGGATTAATCATGGTTTATATATCATTCACTGATTGACCAGTTTGAGTGAATATGAATACTGGGAGACAATTGTCTTTGTCCTCTTCAGTCTCCATCCCAGAGTAACTAGGGGCTCCACCTGTCAGTGGAGATATCAATGAATGGATTCTACTTAACGTGATTCCTGGGATCCTTTCAGGTGTTTTTTTGGCTAGGCACTCCTTTCTGTTGGTGGAGGGCTGCTTAGATTCTTACCTCATTTTTTGCAACAATTTCCAACAACCGGCTCCCTACTTGGGCCACCTAGAAACTGCAACTTTCCCCTAGCTTTCTGTAGACTATGTCTTCTCTATACAGTCTCCCCCTATCTCCCTGAAGCTTCTGTGCTTCTGTACATAGACTGACCCGAGGTATATGGTTATTCAGAGGACAATGCTGGCATCCATTTTTGAGGGCCTGAGGTGCATTTAATTAGTGCTAAGAAAATGTCAGTTTGTTTCCTAGGGCTCCAGCTACAACTAGTGAAAAAGGAGCTCCAAGTGAAATCTCACTTGTTGGGGAAACCTTGTCAAGGAAGGCCTCAGTTAACTGCCAAATCCTGGAAAATTCCTTGACATCTACAAAGGATTTTTGTTCAAAAATTTAAAAGCAGTGTGACGGGAGCCTCACTGGCAGAGGATGTCCCTATTCAGAGATCCTGGCCTCATACCCAAATAAAGGAAAAAATGAAAAATGGATAGGAATAATTGTAATTATAGGTATTGTAGTGTATGTATGTTCGTATGCCACACTACATATGTGATGGTAAGAAAAGACAATGTATGTTTTCCCCTTCCTTTCTGTGGTCCATGGAAATAAACCTCAGGTCTCTGGCTGATGACATGGGCTTTGGCTGGGCCATTTCACAATCTTCAGAGCCCTTGATTAGAAAGATTATGTCTCCAGGAAATTCAAATAATGACTCCAGGTTCCCATTGCTCAGGCTGGTCTCAAACTCATTGTATGATTAAGAACGTCCTTGAAATTTTGGTTGCTCTACCTCATACTCACTGAAGTTAGAGACCCGGAGGGTGCCTTTTCCATCCCTTTAGATCCTTTGAGTATCTCATGGTGACATTCTGTATTAATTGGATATTTATTCTGCTTCCTGTCTGGGCATTTTCTCCTACTTTGACAAATTGAAAGGCATTAGTCCTACATATGCTCTTGCTATAATGTTGAGACAGGAGAGCAATTCTATTCTAGAAGATGTGAGCAATGGTCCCTATCAATAAGTCACTTTTCTCAAAATTCCCTTTTGAATTTAGAATCTTGTAGATCCTAAACTGAATTTGAACTTGCTCTATAGACAATGATGACCTTGGATTTTGCAAATGAAATGTAAGAACAACATTACTTGGTGTGATGACACACACCTTTAATCCCGAACCAGAGAGGCAGAGGTAGGAGGATCTCTGAGTTGGAATGTTTTCAAAAGAAAAGTAAGAACAACACCAACCGGGCTTTCCGACACACACCTTTAATCCCAGTACTAGGGAGTCAGAGGCAGGAGGGTCTCTGAGTTGGATGCCTGCCCTTTAAACAATGGTAGTTTCAGAAGAGCCAGGAGTACACTGAAAATCCCCTATGTAATAAATATAGAATAAAATAAAATGTCAATTTTAACTTTGGGTGAGTTTTGGACATGCTTTCAATCGCAGCACTCAGAAGGCAGAGGCAGGAGGATCTCTGTGAGGTCGAACACTACCTGATATAAACAAGCCCCAGTCCACCCAGGGCTATATAGAGTGACCTGCCTTCAACAAATCAAATTCGCAAAAGCCCTTCATTATCTACAGCCATGCTGCAAAGCAAACTACAATTACTGTGAGATTTTCAACACATTCTGAAATACTGGAAAAATAGAAACAACAATAGCTCGTGCTGGTGATGATGTGGGGAAAGCATCTCTCATTCATTGCTGTTGGGAGAACAAAATGTTACAGCAACGCACCACCATCTAACCATAAGCCTTACTGGCCAACTCACCCTGGCTCTCACCAGGCTCTCCTGTCTTCATCAGATCACTGCTGAGGTTTGAAATCCACTCCAAGGACCTGGTCTTATATACACTTTCCATCCAGGCCCTCCCAGGTCCTCCCATCTACAACAGAACTTCCCACTCAATGGCCCTGACCATTCTATAGCTTCAGCCTAGAGGCTTGGTATACTTGAGGAGGCTTTCATCTCTCAACAAATAAAGGCAGTGCTGCTTTTTCGGGACCGAAAACACTAACACATCTTTTGCAACATGCTCTCAGTTCTCCAATATGGGGACTTGAGTCCAGTTCCAATGTGGCCTTCACTACTTAGTGACCATCTCGGTTCAAGATCCTTCAGTCAGGATCCCAAAGGTCATCCTATGCCTTCTGATAGCTGTCACCCCTCCTATTTTCCTTTATTGAGACAGGGTTACTCTGTAACCTGGCTGTTCCAGAACTCACTGTAAAACCCAGACTGTCTTGAAAATAGAAGATTTGCATGTGCCTTCCTCTGCCTCTTGATGGGGGGATTAAAGGTGTGGCCACAACACCAGGATCTTTTTTGACAAAGGGTTTATCCTTATTGCGCTGGCTGTCCTCTGTCTGTCTGTGTACACCAGGTGGGCCTCAACATTATGAGATGTAAAAATTGCCCACCAAGGCATGTCTTTAATCCCAGCAGAGAAAGAGGAAGAGACAGGCAGGATCTCTGTGGGTTTGAGAATAGCCTGGTCTACAAGTGCTAGTTCCTGGACAGCCTACAAAATCACAAACCCTGTTTCAAAAAGCTAAGAAAAAAAGAAAAGAATTGGCCACCAAACCCACCTAGGTCACCCGTGGTTGAAGGAGTAGGGCTGGCTATGTCTTACACTATCAGCCTATGACTCTTATCATTCCTGCAGCCACTACGACCGAGGCCCAATTCATGGGTAATCTAGAGTCCCCTTTCTTCCCCCAGGTCACTGGATTTGCAGAGGACCCATTTGTCCTAATTCCGTGCATGCTGTCATTGAGGCACAGACCTGATGGTTGCTTCTCTGCTTGCAGATTGACCATCAATGAATGGGTATCAGTACACAGCAAGCTGTGTGTTTCTCTGAGAGAATGAATTGTTATTGGTCCACCCTTAGATCCCTCCCTTGTTCCCCTGCATTTAGCCACTTCCCCCTGCAGTGATAGGGAAAGTTCATGTGACCTTTGACTTGTTCCAGAAACCTGGAAGACCTCACTTTAATGGGTCAACTTCAAGAAAATGTTTTTGTCCTTCACAGAGAATTTAAATGACCCACAGGAAATATTTATGGCAAAATTAACGAAGTGATAATTGGAGACACACTGACAGACCTCTTTTCCAGCTTTGTGGGACATCCTGGCCTAATTCCCTGATACTAGGTGAAATCATGAATAGAGGATAAAATACATCTGTTCAAAATGTTTTACAATTCATTCATTTCTTAATAAGGAGCATCCAGGTGGAGGTGGCCCATACCTTTAGTCTCAGGATGTGAGAGGCAGAGGCAGTTGCATCTCTAAGTGTGAGAGCAGTGTGGAGTTCAGAGTGATTTCCCGAGTGGCCAGGACTGCACAGAGAAGTCCTTGAGTGTGTTGACATGTTTATGTTTTGCCCATGTGTTCTGGGCACGCTCATTCTTGGACCCACATGTGGGAGTAATGTGCATGTTTCCATTACACTTCTGTCTTGAAGGCCAAAAAACACAGTCTAGGTTCACATATTTGGTGACAAATCCTGTACCAGCTAAGTCATCTCCCAGAACCCTGAGCTTCCGATTACTTTGGTATCCTCCCAAAATTTTGGCTCAACAATGCCTCAGAGCTTGGAACTGGATGTGGGATTCCTTTGCTCAGGCTGGACTCATACTCTTTTTGACTTTTTTTACTATGAGTTTCTGATCCCCCAGCCTTACACACTGAGATCTGGGGCCCATAAATTTTGTGTGTCCTTTACCAAGCTCTTCAGCTGCTTCACTGTCCTAACCGAATATTTATTTGGCTTCCTGTTTGCAAACCTTGTGTAAGAGGTGGTCATTTTATGCTGCTTCTATGGAAACTGGGAAGACACTGGTCCTGGGGTGCTCTTGCTAAAACCCGGGGACAGATGAACGATGTTGTTCTAAAAGATCTGACAAATATTTTATCTAATGATATATTTTATCATTCCCTTTTTTACCCCAGATAACATTTTTCTGAAACTCATGAGTTTCCCCTACCATCTGTCTCCTGTGTGTTGGTATTAACAGAGTGGTACACATATGTACCATGGTTTTCCCTTCTGGATGGGGATGAACCTTCAGTGCCTTAGACAACCCTGGGTGACATTCTTATCTTCCATGCTACCCACACTCTGTCTTATCTACCTGGTTCACCAGGATCCTCGTTCTGGTCACCAAGGTAATTGGAAATATCACCAGGAACTCCTTCAACAGTGGAGTGTTTGGTATTAAAAGGAAATAGATAAAGAAGAACAAAATTCCCAAGATTTAAAAGTCAAGACCCATCATTTCTTGAGCTTCCTATAGAACCGTGTGCTGTAACCACTCACTTTGTGGATGAGAGTGCACATCACATATTGGCTGGGCACACACTTGGGGACTCACTAGCACTCTTCCTCAATCCCCGTATTTGTCTGCTCCTTGGTGCTCAATTGAAGGATGCATTTACAAACAGCTCCTGGGGTTATACCTGACTCAATCCCTATAAAGAAGGCATAGGGTAGACCTTACCCTCAAAACACACATGCCATCTCTGTAATGCTGTCCAAGGATCTTCATCCTCTATGGCTCTCTTTCTTCCACCAAGATACCCTCTCCTCACACACACCATAGACACACTTCATTTAGGGCCCCAACTCAGCTGAAGACCACTCAGTTTCTGTGCTTATCCTGGACACACTGTCTGTTTGACTTCTACTCTAAGAACATGGGCTTAAATGGCTCCAAAAAAAAAGGTTCAAGGCTCCTCACATTCTTTACGTTTTTCCAACCAGAATATCCTCAAATCCTTCATCCTGACATACCCTTTGATGGCACTCAGGATTGTGCTCTCCCCTATAAAGCCCTACGCTCAATGATTTAATTGTTCTTTTGGAGGGGGTTTGTTTTTCAACACAGGTTTTTCTCCATAGCTTTGAAGACTGTCCTTGCTCTCTTTCTGTAGATGAAACTGACATAAAATTCAGGGAGATCCCACTGCCTTTGCTTCCCAAGGATAGGATTAATGCCTCGAAACACCACTGCCCAGCCTAGTTAATCATTCTTGTTCTGTAGAACTTTGTATATTGAAAAGGCTGGCCTCACAACACACAGGAATTAACTTGCCTCAATTTACTGACAGCTAGCATTAAATGACTGGCCCACCAGGCCATCCAATAATTAATCATGGATTATATAATATTTACTGATTGACCAGTTTGAGTGAAAATGAATACTGGGAGACAATTGTCTTTGTCCTCTTCAGTCTCCACCCTAGAATAACTTGGGGCTCCACCTGTCAGTGGAGATATCAATGAATGGATTCTACTTAACGTGATTCCTGGGTTCCTTTAGGTTGTTTTTTGGCTAGGCACTCCTTCCTGTCGGTGGAGGGCTACTTAGATTCTTACCTCATTTTTTGCAACAATTTCCAACAACCAGATCCCTACTTGGGCCACCCAGGAACTGAAACTTTCCCCTAGCTTTCTGTAGACTATGACTTCTCTATACAGTCTCCCCCTATCTCCCTGAAGCTTCTGTGCTTCTGTACATAGACTGACCCTAGGTATATGGTTATTCAGAGGACAATGCTGGCATCCATTTTTGAGGGCCTGAGGTGCATTTAATTAGTGCTAAGAAATTGTCAGTTTTTTTCCTAGGGCTCCAGCTACAACTAGTGAAAAAAGAGCTCCAAGCGAAATCTCACTTGTTAGGAAAACCTTGTCAAGGAAGGCCTCAGTTAACTGCCAAATCCTGGAAAATTCCTTGACATCTACAAAGGATTTTTGTTCAAAAATTTAAAAGCAGTGTGACGGGAGCCTCACTGGCAGAGGATGTGCCTATTCAGAGATCCTGGCCTCATACCCAAATAAAGGAAAAAATGAAAAATGGATAGGAATAATTGTAATTATAGGTATTGTAATGTATGTGTGTTCGTATGCCACACTACATATGTGATGGTAAGAAAAGAAAATATATCTTTTCCCCTGCCTTTCTGTGGTCCATGGAAACAAACCTCAGGTCTCTGGCTGATGACATGGGCTTTGGCTGGGCCATTTCACAAGCTTCAGAGCTCTTGATTAGAAAGATTATGTCTCCAGGAAATTCAAATACTGACTCCAGGTTCCCATTGCTCAGGCTGGTTTCAAACTCATTGTATGATTAAGAATGTCCTTGAAATTTTGGTTGCTCTACCTCATACACACTGAAGTTACAGACCCTGAGGATGCCTTTTCCATCCCTTTAGATCCTTTGAGTATCTCATGGTGACATTCTGTATTAATTGGCTATTTATCCTGCTTCCTGTCTGGGCATTTTCTCCTACTTTGACAAATTGAAAGGCATTAGTCCTACATATGCTCTTGCTATAATGTTGAGACAGGAGAGCAATTCTATTCTAGAAGATGTGAGCAATGGTCCCTATCAATAAGTCACTTTTCTCAAAATTCCCTTTTTGAATTTAGAATCTTGTAGATCCTAAACAGGATTCAAACTTGCACTATACACAGTGATGACCTTGGATTTTGCAAATGAAATGGAAGAACAAGCCTACTTGGTGTGATGACACACACCTTTAATCACAGAACCAGAAATCCAGAGGCAGGAGGAGCACTGAGTTGTAAGTTTTTCAAATGAAAAGTAAGAACACTACTTGGGTGTAGTGACACACACCTTTAATCCTAGTACTAGGGAGTCAGCAGCAGGAGGATCTCTGATTTGGAATTTTTTCAAATGAAACATGAGAACAACACTAACCGGGCTTTGTGATACACTCCTTTAATCCCAGTACTAGGGAGTCAGAGGCAGGAGGGTCTCTGAGTTGGATGCCTGCCCTTTAAACAATGGGAGTTTCAGAAGAGCCAGGACTACACTGAAATTCCCTGTGTTATTAATATAGAATGAAATAATATATCAATGTAAACTGGCTGTGTGTTTTGGACATGCCTTCAATCACAGCACTCAGTAGGCAGAAGCAGGAGGATATCTGTGAGGTCGAACACTACCTGGTTGAGCTCCAGGACACCCAGGGCTATAGAGTGTGACCTGCCTTCAACAAATCAAACTCACAAAAAGCCCTTCAGTATCTACAGTAATGCACAAAGCAAATTACAATTACTTTGAGATTTTTAACTTATTCAGAAATACTGAAAAAAATATAAACAACAACAGCTCAGGCAGGTGATGATGTGCGGAAAGGATCTCTCATTCATCACTGTTGGGAGAACAAAATGGTACAGCAACCCCCCACCACCATCTACCCATAAGCCTTACTGGCCGACTCACCCTGGCTCTCAGCAGGCTCTTCTGTCTTCACCAGATCACTGCTGAGGTTTGAAATCCACTCCAATGACCTGGTCTTATATACAAGTTCCATCCAGGCCCCTCCCAGGTTCTCCCAACTCCAACAGACCCTCCCACTCAATGGCCCTGCCCACTCTATAGCTTCACCCTATAGAGGCTTAATATAGGTGAGGAGGTTTTCATCTCTAAGCAAATTAACTCAGTGCTGCTTTTGCAGGGACCTCATACCCTAACACATCTTTTGACACGTGCTCTCAGTTCTCCAATCTGGGGTCTTGAGCACGGTTCAAATATCCCTTCACTACTTGGTGACCATCTCCGTTAAAGAGCCTCCAGTTAGGTTCCCAAAGGTCATCCTATGCCTTCTGATGGCTGTCACCACTGCTATTTTCCTTTATTGAGACAGGGTTACTTTGTAGCCCTGGCTGTCCAGAACTCAATCTATAACCCAGGCTGTGTAAAAATCAAAGATTTGCATGTGCCTTCATCTGCCTCTGGAAATGGGGGATTAAAGGTGTGGCCACAACATCGGGCTCTTTTTGACACAGGGTTTCTCCATATTGCCATGGCTGTCCTCTATCTCTCAGTGTAAACCCGGTTGGCCTCAACCTCACAGAGATCCGCTTCCCTTGCCTCAATGTGCTGGGATGTAAAAATTGCCCACCTAGGCACGCCTTTAATCCCAGCAGGACAGAGGCAGAGACAGGTGGGATCTCTGTTAGTTCTAGACCAACCTGGTCTACAAGAACTACTTCTTAGACAACTTTAAAACCACAGAAAATCTGTCTCAAAAAAACAAAAACCAACACACACACACAAAAATTGCCCACCAAACCCACCAAGGTCACCCGTGGTTGAAGGAGTAGGACTGGCTAAGTCTTACACATCAGCCTGTGACTCTTATCAGTCCTAAAGCCGCTACCACCCAGCCCCACTTCATGGGCAATCTAGAGCCCCCTTTCCTCCCCCAGGCCACTGGATATGCAGAGGACCCATTTGCCTGAATTCTGTGTAAGCTGTCATCGAAGCACAGACCTGAGGGTGGCTTCTCTGCTCGCAGATTGACCGTCAATGAATGGCTATCAGTACACAGCAAGATGTGTGTTTCTCTGAGAGAATGAATTGTTATTGGTCCACCCTTAGATCCCTCCCTTGTTCCCCTGCATTTAGCTACTTCCCTCTGTGGTGATAGGTAAGGTGTGTGTGCCCTTTGACTTGTTCCAGAAATATGTGTGATGGAAGACCTCAGTTTAATGGGTCAACACCCAGGAAATGTTTTTGTCCTCAGAGAGGATTAAAATGACCCACAAGAATGAATTATGGCAAAATTGCCTAAGTGATATTTGGTGACAAAGTGACAGATCTCTTTTCCAGCTTTGTGGGACATCATGGCCTAAATCCCTGATACTAGGTGAAATCATGAATAGAGGATATAATACATTTATTCAAAATGTTTTACAATTCATTCATTTAAAAAAAAAACAAGCATCCAGGTGGTGCATACCTTTAGTCTCAGGATGTAAGAGGCAGGGGCAGTTGCATCTATAAGTGTGAGGGCCGCATGGAGTACAGAGTGATTTCCTGTGTGGCCAGGAGGGAAAGATTTGAGGCAGAATGTCTTCACTTAGCCCTGGCTGTACCGGAACTCCCTTTCCAAACCAAGTTGTCCTCAAACTCACAGCTCCACTTGCCTCTGCCCCAAATACTTGGATTAATGGTGTGGTTTAAACCTTTTCAGTTTGACCTTGGGATTAAAGACCAGGCTGACAAGGAGAGTAGCTTGCTCAGGACAAATCCTGGCATTAAATGCATGAGCTACCACACCCTGCTCTAGTCATTATCTATCACTGGTTCACTTCCCTTTCTGTCTGTGTTTTTGTGTGTCTGCCTCATGTGTGTGGAGGTCCACAGCATAGAAAAGGCTTTCAGATTCACTGGCCTTAAACATACAGACATTTGTGGCATTCCTGATGAATGCCCTAGGAACCAAATTACAAGCTTCAAGGTCAACAAGAGAACTGTTCTTTTGTTCTGTTCATGAGTTTTTGTTTTTTTGTTTTTTTAAATTAGTACACGTGTGTTTGCAACATGGGAATGCTTAAGGCCCCAGGAGAGCAGAACACGGACTCAGTTAACCTGGGTCTAGAGTGCCAAATAAATTGTTTGAGCCAGTGTATGGTACCTACACCATCCAACCCTTCAGTGACAAAGCAAGAATTTTGCTAACTCACTGCACTTTCTCTTCTGCCCCAGAGAACACAATTTTTTGAGACTTAGACTTAGACTTAGACTTAGACTTCAACACTCAGGGGTCCTGATTGGTGGAAGGGGAGTCCCGGGAGAAAAAACACCAAACCAGAAGACGCACAACCTGCTGACTGAAGTGGATTCTGTCTCCCTCTCTGGCATTTGGCTAGCACGGTAACACTTCACAGCTTTCTATGAGAGACACTCATTGGTCTCATCAATAAAGAAGATGGCATGTGGTTCTGGGAATGTTGGGCTGAGGGATGGAGGAGAGCTGGTACTAGATGTGCTCTCACACATGGAGAAAATGCAATCTGTGTCTGGAGCAATGATGGAGGGCTGACCGGAGGAGGAGAACAGAAACCTGACATGCTCTGGTCTGGAGAGTGGTACAAGTGGCTGAGTTGAGGAAAGATCACCATGATGGTGTCTGACACATGGAGAAGATGGATTCTGAGGTTGGGGTAATACTCAAAGGGCAGGGATTGCTGTACATGGATGGTGTTTAACACAGAGTGTGAGTTCTCTGACCCAGCAGGACGGACACACTCTTTGGGAAGTGCAGACCTTCCAGATGATTGGGAGTCTTGTTCCCAGTTAGTTCTATACTCTTCTGCATCCACCATCACTTCCCAGCTGAGGTCTTCCTGAAACATTTGTCCCGAGACGTGTGATCAATGATGGAGAAGTTGGATACATGATCGATACATTACTGCAAAGGCTAAGTTGAGGAATACAGCTGATTTAGGAAGGGCTCTGACACAGAGAATGTGCACTGGCAGGTGTGGCCAGTGGGACCCAGCCTGTGTGGAAGGTAGGTCTATCATCAGGTCCATAGACTGGTTTCCCCTAGTTCTCAGTGTTTTTCAATTCACTATAGCTTGCTTGTTCTTCAATTAGACCAGGAGAGTCTAAGGAGAAAAGAGATCAGTACGCGCCATGTGACGCATTCATGTCTCTAGATTTCATATCCTTATAAAAAGGACTGGGCATTAGTGTCTACCCAGCACACATAGAAATAAATCGAAGGAAGTTTCATGGACACAAGAAGGATGAGGACAGATTGGGATGACCTGAAAGCCAGACACCAAGAAAGCTTTTGTTAGAAGGTTAGGTTCAAGGAGAGTCCATATGTTGAGGCTACTAAGACATTTTAGAAAAGGTATTTAAGCACTGGTCCATGTGATGGGGATGAAACCCAGACAGGGTTCACAATAGCTGCAACAACCAATGGATATCATGAAGATGTGGGCTCTAGGAAGGTTTGTATGAGAGATAGGTTTGGGGAACTGGATTATTGCAAGGGGGACGTTCTTAGAGAAGGGACATCGTTGGTGACACTCTGGGGATTTTATGTGTGCTTGTAATTTGGAAGTCACCATATTCCCAGCATGATGGGTAAAAGTTCCTGTGAAAATTCAGGAGGGTTTTGTATATGTAAACACTGAGAGCCAGATGAGTGCAGAGAGTGTAGCAGCCAAGGAAGGGTATTGTTGAGGCCCACAATATGATGAAGCTACTCTGTTTGTGTGCAGTGTTCTCCAGTGCACAGGCCTGAGCAGTGTTGCATATGGAGCCTGTAACAGTTGATGAGGAGGCCTGAGAGTGGTAGCTAGGGAATATGGGCTTTCTCTGACCTATTTCTGTGTTTAGTACAAAGTTTCCCAGTGGAAAATGATCTCACAATCTCAGAAGGTTCTCAAATACTCACAGGTGTGGCCAATTTTCTGACAGGTAAGCAATTATGTTGACCTCCTCTGCCACCTAAGACAGGTGTTAGTTTATAAAAAAGAAACGGGCCTATAGGGTCCTGAATAAACCACAGAGGCACCTTGAGCAAGCCTGAGCTGTTGCCTGAAAATCCAGCAGTTTTACCTAGAACATCTTGCACCAGAGTAGTTCTTGGTGCTGTTCTTGATTTGCTAACACACATTTGCTGGGTAGGAACTAAGGCAGAGAAATTGCACACATCACCCTTCATTGTTTTCTGGTGTGCTGTGAGTCAGTAAAGAAGCCCGCTCACTCTCCTCAATAAAGGGCATTCAGCATTCCTGTATTCCTGTTGCATGAATGACCTGCTGTCTTTTTTTTTTTTACTTAAATTTGGCCTTCACTTGAGTAGTGGAATAGATTGTAGCCCGGTCACTGCAAGAATGAAAGGCACCAAATTTAAAAGTGAGAGAATCTAAACTGAAATTTCTCAAAGTGAAACACATTTTCCTGAGAAACACTACAGATATGTCAAATAGGCTTTCCTGTGGTGGAAGGTGCCTTTAGTCACCACACTCAGAAGGCCAAGGTTGCATCATACCTGTGAATTTAAGCCTGGACTGGTCCACAAAGCACAGGTCAGGACAGTTATGATTCCAAAGAGAAACCTTATTTCAAAGAAATAAATATAAACAAGTAAGTAAATATACAAACAAGTAAATAAGAAAATAGCTCAGGGTAAGGACAATGGGTAATTTCAACATCATCAGCCATGAATTCAACACAACTTTTAGTCTATATTTTGCCTAGTCACAGTGGTCAAAATTAATTAAGAAAAGTACATTTTTTGTTGCTCTGACATTGGGCAGAGTGGGACAGCTTGGGTATATATTGAAGCATAGATTCAATGTAGATACATATTTGCATGATTATTTTATGAACGACAATATCTTATTCGATAAATTGGAAAAGAAAATCCCTGAGGAACTTCTAACTCCTGTGCATTTCTCATCACCAGTCATCAGAGAAGACCCAGACTCACCTGCTCTTACACTCAAGCCTCCCCATCAACTACCACTGGCTCCACATCCAACACCTGGGTCAGGACTGTGCCTTGGCTAGAGGTCACTGCACAAAAGCATGGCAGCTGGACTAGCACCCTGTGGTCTCATCAACACTTCACCTGGCTCCCCAAATCTCTGCACTCCCCTGGTTCTCAGTGGTCACATCTGCTGGGCAAACTAGAAAACCACTCCTGAATGTTTACAGAGCTCTCTCCTCATCAAGCTGGGAGTGGCTACTTCAAACTGGAAACACATACTAGATCCTCAGGCCGACAAAGCATTTTCCTTTTGTATATCACTATCTTCTGAATCAAGGAACACCTCAAACTACCCATCTCACACAGACACATCCTTGATGTCTCAATACACCGGGAATCCAGTAAGTGGTTTCAATATGATCAAATTCCTGTCTGAGTTTCAACATTGGCACACCATCAGGGCACAATTATTTTTTTACAGTAGAGATTGAAAAACTCCACCCAGTGTTTAGCTCCTCCTACCCTGAAATATCTCAAATTCATTCCCCACATCCATCTTTCGTGCTACTTAGTTTCACCCTCACCTTAGAGATTCCCAACCTTAATGAGTCAATCATACTAACTTTCCTCTACTTCTGTTTTTGAGTCAGGGTCTCTCTATTAGTGCAGGCTGTTGAGGGATTCACTACATTGCTCAGCTGTCATCCATCTCACAGAGCTGTGCTTGCCTCATCTTCCTGAGTGTTAGCATGAAGGTGTGGATAAGCCAACCATGCCATGTAAGGCTTGGAATGAGGGAGGGGGAACTCAGGGTTTACAATATCTAGGACCATACTCCTTGCCATAGTGCCATCTTTCCCCTACAAAGAAATGAAGGGATACCTGGGCAGTCAATGTCAGATTGTACCACAACACCTTAGCAATGTACAGAGGAGATATTTTGTTCAATTCACTTTGGATACCAGTGGAAAGTCCTATCTGTCCCAGATCACTGCTGATATTGAAATTCTATTGCAAGGACTGGCCTTAAATATTTATCCTTCCAAGAAACTCCCAGCTTCTCATTATTTTATTTTATCCTTTCATATCCAGCAAACTTTCCTTTGCTGAGACCCTATTCTAACTGTAGACCCAGCCAATAGAAGGCTGGCCACTTTGAGTATGTGGAGTACATCTGTCTGTCATGAGTATAAGTCCTTAGTGCTGGATTCCTTGTGCCAGGAGACCCTAGGAGGGCCTTTGTCCTTCCCTAATGAGGACACAACCCCCCATAATGTAGGATTTATGGTTGGTGACCATCTTAGTAAATGGGCCTTTGTATAGCCCGCAGCCCATGGCCCATGCTCATTCCTCCATATGAGTGCACACTCTTTACGTTCTTCCTTATTCTCTCTCTTCTTTCTTCCTTTCATTCTCATTCAGTTGAGACTGTGTCTTTCTACATAGTGAGCCATGAACTCACTACATAGACTAGGCTAGACTCAAACTCAGAGAGACCTTCCTGCCTCCTCATCCTTTCTGCTGGGATTAAAAGTCTAGCCCTCACAGCTCTGGCTAATCAGCTCAATCAGCCCATTGCCATTGCCAAGGGCCTGCTTGGGCTTGTACTTTTTACTTGTGTGTATGAATGCAGTGTGAACACTGAGCACTACAGGAGCATGTGAAGTCCAGAACATAGAGCCAGGACCCTGAGGTGCACATATGGGGCCGCACAGCTTGGATGGTAGAAAGTGAGATGAGTGAGCCTTCTTCACTTCTGAGATGTCCCACGCACGTGCCCAAGTCTTAAATCAGTATACTAGTTTAATGATGAGTTATTAATATAATAATGGTTTCATTCAACTCATTAATTTTGGATAGAAGATCATAGGACTAGAGCATTAGCTTGAACACAGGAGCAGACAGATGTTAGAATGTAGGAGCTAGCCTGAATTACATGAGGAAATGCTGTTCCAGAATGCCTGCAAATTCTTTAAATATTGTATACATACTTTAGTATGAAAGAAATCAAAAAGTATGGTGACAGAAAAAATTAATAGTCTTGTGTCCAAATTCTCAGCCACAAATTTCAAAAACAGAGGCATTGGCACTAAATCAGGCTGTTTCCAGAATGTTAAGTTCAGCCTGCTCTAGATTAGAACTTTTTCTCAGTAAGGAAATCAAAGCATGTTCGGTGACAACTGCCTGTGATCCCTTTAGTGTGGTGGATGAGTGTAGTAGTGTCAGGAAATAAGGGTCACGGTTAATAAAAGAAGTCACGTAGTTAGAATTACTCAAACAAGTCAGGTTGAAATACATTACCTATAGAGGCATCTAATTCACAGAATTGTTCAATAAACACCTGGTCCAGGGTGTCACTGAAGCCAGGGCCATTAGATATCTATGGCTCAAATGCTGTCAGCTGACTGAGTTTCCCTTCTTTTTCCAACAGCCTTGGTTGCAGTCTCTGGAGCTGGTATTGAATCTGTGATGAATTCAGGCGTCATGTATGTGTCTCTATGTTGGACAGGAGCTGGGTGTGCAGATGATTCACAAGATGCCGACTGACCCGGGATTCTGTCTCTTGGTATTGGACTTTGCCAGCCTGGCCACACATGAGGGCTTCATGTAAGAGACCCTTCTTTGTCTCATCAAAGGAAAAGACAGAATCTGGTTCTGGGAAACAGTTGGATGAGAGGAGGAGGAGAGCTGACTCCTAACTGTCTCTGGAACATGGAAACCTCACAAGGAGAGGCCATGAGATGGACAGGGCCTATGGGGATGAAAGATTTAGCATGGGAATCTTTGACTCCTTTCATGATAGTTCTCTAGGCTTGTTCCTCTGTTGCTTCTGCTCTAGAGAGGTCTTCCTCCTCTTTTGATTGTCTCTCAGGGACGATCTTTTAGGAGAAAATGGACACCTGGTGTAGTTTTGTTAAAGGGTTTGAGTTGAGTTGGGGAGGTTCCAAGTGATGGTCCCTGAGGTGTGGAGAAATAGGATTCTGAGTGTAGGACAATATTCCAATGGTTGAAAACAGGAGGATTACGGCCTTCAACAAATCAAACACACAAAAAGCCCTCATTATCCTCAGCCATGCCACAAAGCAAATTATAATTACTGTGAGATTTTTAACTTATTCAGAAATACTGAAGAAATAGAAACAACAACACTGAGGCTGGTGATGGTGTGGGTAAAGGATCTCTCATTCATCACTTTTGGGAGACTTAAATGCTACTCAAAAGCAAATAGGGATTTTAGGCAAGGGGCCATATACAGGGAAGTATCTACATCAGTTGGACTGTTCAGGGCCACATCAATTGTAGGGGTCTAAGTCTTTAGGAGGAGCCATAGTTAGCAACTGATGCTTGGAGAAAACTATTAAGACTCATTTAAACTAGGAACAGAAGTTCAAACTTATGTACTTAATGAGAATTCGTAGGTCCAGAGTTTTAGTGATCATGGAGGACAGGAGTCAAAAGACCAGAGGAGAAAATCCCATCCTTAGGAAGAGACAGTTGGAATAATAAAGCTGTCCTTCACTGCAGTCCTTTTGACCTGTGACTAGTGTCTCCAAAGTTCATAACTTTTGATCCTCCCAAGCCTTTAGGAACTTTATTATACAGAAGACATAAACATTTTAGACATATTAGCATTAGCAATTTGTACTGAAAAATATATTGCAGAAAAATCTTCTACCTTTGAGTCTTATTAAAAACTAAAGATTTGGGTTGGAAGCTTGTCCATTTTTCTTCTGTTTAGAGAGCCTGGTATGGATTGGACAGAGGTGCCTTTGTCCTGATGAAAAGCCCTTCATGTTTATATTTAGATGACAACCAAAATAAATCTAAACTCTTGAGCTTGTGACTGAACATTAGGGAGTCACTGCTCTATCTGTTCATCAGGACTTTATTAAATGAGTTATTAAGCTGGCTACAGTCTAATTGTTAATACCATGAGAGATCTAATAAATTTTATATACCTTCTGAATCTATTAAAAAATGACAGAGTCCAGTCCGTATACTGTTAGCCATACCCAATTCTCCATTAGCAGGCAGAAGTATGAAAGAACAGCATCAGTCTTCACCAGGCCTATGAGGTTTGAGTTCATTTCTCTCTGTGAAGGAGGGACATGGAAAAGACTGACCTTAGTTTGTCTACACAGAGGGGCACAATCAGTTCTCCCCTGTCCTGTTAGCACATGGTGTGACCCAGGTCCTGGCAGCAGGTGCACATCGGGGCATCCAGACCCCTGGTCAGCGTTGTGCAGACATCGAGGTGCCCTCTAATCTTCTTTGGAGAACTTGGGTCACTGTCAGGATCTGGGATCCTCTGTCTGATGTATAGCTTTTTAGTTAACATTGTAAATGCCATATTCTGCAGATGTCCGGAAGCATTGAAAGTGTTACCTTGGTACATCTGGATAGACAAATTTGTTTTTCTTTGTTTGAAGCTTAACCTTTGAAAACATATACAGGGCACAGAGTAAGGTTTATTTATTATAAAACATTTCTGTACTCAGTATGACTACAATGACATTAGTGTAGGATATGTCTGGAGAACTGGATTCACACTGAGAGGCTGTGGAAGGATGTTGTACTCAGAGTCCTCCAGCCTGACTGTAGCTGCTTTTAACCCAGCAACAGACAGGACATTTAGAGGGACAGAGTAACTTAAAACTGCCATGGGCAAGAATGCATGTCTGCTGCAGATGGAACAGGCAGATTTTTGTTTGTCTGTTTGTTTTTGGTGTGTGTGTGTGTGTGTGTGTGTGTGTGCACGCCTCACCAGGCCCTGGAAAGGCACAACATTCTGCAATCAAGCCATGTGTAACAGAGCCAGTTTAAGCAGAACACTGTCAGTTACAAAAATAAAAGTCAAAAAGGCAAATGAATTATGTCCAGCAGCAGAGTTTGTTGGCAGAAGCTGGCTGGATTGTTCTTCTGTGTAGATGAGGGAAGGGGGTAACTCATAGTAAAAATAAAATGCCCTTTATGTCTTTAAAACCATTATTACCTGGGTGACTGTTTCATATGTTTTTTTTAGAACAGAAAACCCAAATTAACAGAGTAGCTTTTATTGTTTTTTTTAAAGGGGAAAAGCACAAATTAAAAATAGGAGTGTCTTGCTCTATTGACTGAGGTACATACTCAGCCCCACATTTCTTCTGTCAGTGATTGGTTATGTATGAAGGGCTGGTAAAATATGCTTATTTTTCCCTAGCACAAGTTATGTGAAAAATTTAAGCAACCCTATATCTGATAGACGTCCTATGCAAAACTTAACAGGGACATAAACAAAGTATCCAAGTACAAAATGGGCAAAGCTGTGAATTGCCGTTTTATTGCTAGGGACATAGAGATGGCAACATCTTATGACCCACTGAAATCTGTACCTTGGCTGTTTTGCTTGAGTTGGCTGTCAGCCACCCAAGGTGAGGGACACTGCAGAAAGACTTTGTCCAGACATCAGGACCCAGAAATGGGAGTACTGGCCTGCAGCCAGCAGCTGGGGTGATCCACCTTTCATGTGAGCCACTTCGTGCAGCCACCATAAATGATTATTAACCCATATAAATTTTTATAGCAGCATCAAGACAGAGATGCGTTAAGGTGGGAAGTTACTGGCCAGCAGAAGAGCTCTTAACTGCTGTCATCTAGAGAGGAGGAGGTCATCAATCCCATGTTAGTGTTTGTCCCAGTCAGGTCCATATTGTCAGAACCATCAATACAAGACACACACACACACACCACACACACACACACACACACACACACACACACACACACACACAAGAAAGGGGCCCATCTCAAAGACTTGCAAGTTTCAGATTCACAATCAGGAGGCAAAACCCCAATAGCTACTCAGACTCAGGTGGTGGGCTAATTAGCCAGATTGAGATTCAGATGGCGGGATCTCTGCCCAGACCAAAAGACTAGAAGCTGAGACATCTCCCAGCTTCTGCAGATCTGGCCTTATAATCTCTTCTGCCAATGCTCTGACCTGTTTCCTACAGATTGTTCACTATTAAACTGCAGCAAAACCTTAAATTCACAAAAAAGTAAAATTGCAACCCTATCACAGAACTCAGACACAGAACATGCCAGGCTAGCACAACAGATAACACAGAACTCACCAGACCAGTTAGAGCTGAAGCAGGCAGAGGACAGTGACAGGTGTAGAAAGCTGCCTAACTGGCCACCCAAGTGGCTGGAGAGGAAACACACAGAAAGCATATCTTGCCCTGGAAAAGCAGAAGCCTGACAAACAAACACAGAACATTTACCTGCCTGGCTGGAGACTTAAACCTTCAAGGATCTGGGGTCCTGGGATCCCAGATGAGCCCCCGAATGTTGTGCTCAAGTCAGGAAGATCCCCAAAGAGACCACCAGAGAGTCAGACCCACGGATTCAAATGCATAAGGTTGATTGTTCACCCAACCATGACAAGGACCCCATCTAGCTGGCTGACACAGCAGCCACCACAGGAAGTGAGTTCCCTGTCTACTGCCAGGTATTTTAAGGCAAAAATCACAGGATTACAGCAGCAGGTACAGTTTGGTTTCAGACTGGTTGACATTTGAGGAACAATCAGGGCAATTTCTCACAGTCATACTTTGGCATGAAATACAAATCTCACAAACAAAAACAAAAAAGAATAAGGGAAGGAGGAAGGGAAAAGACAGGGAAAGCAAAGACGAAAAGCACACTTCTTGAGGGTTCTTTCTCTTTTATTTTCTCTTCTCTCTTACACACCTTCACTGCAGTTTCCCCTCCCTTCCTTTTGTTTCCAGCTCCCCTCTCCCCACTCGCCTCTCAGCCTGACCCACTGCTCCTCTATTTACCTGCAGAGATGAGAAGGCTTCCCAGGGATAACAAGTAGTCATAACACATTACAATGAGACTAGGCACACATCCTCTTATCAAAGCAGGACGAGGCAACACAGTGAGAGGAAAGGGGTCCCCAAAGCAGGCAGGAGAGTCAGAGATGCCCCCACCCCACTGTTAGGAGCCTCACAAAAGCACCAAGTCACACAGCCAGGACAGATAGTCAGAGGACGTGTTCAGTCTGTGTGCCCTGTGAGCCCTGGTTATATGACTCTGGGGGCCATGTTCTTAGGGTATCCTTGGCAACTGTGCCTTCTACAATCCTACAAAGACATGTGTTTGTTGCATCTCTACAGGAAATATATGTCACACAGCATGATATGACAGTGCATTAATACACACTACACATCAATTTTTAAATGAAATGCAGAAATAAGCAGTCCCTGAAGGGCCTGGTGACATACATAGCTTTAATTTTAGTGCTTGGGAGGCACAGGCAGATGGATATCTGTGAGTGTGGGCCACAATGGTCTACCTAAGGAATCACAGGAAACCCAGTGTTACAAAAAACAAAACAAAACAAAACAAACTCAAAAACAAAAATAAAACAAACAAAAAAAACCTTTTTAAAATAATGAATTAAAAATAGAAGACTCAGTCAGATGATAAGAATTCATTATGGAACTAAAGAGAAATTCTCAAAAGATGTAACACATTCCAGAGAAATAGTTTTGAACAATGTTAAACAGGGTGGTGTAGTGGCTCAGTCCTTTAATCACAAGACACAGCAGGCTAAGGCAGGCAGATCTCTGAGTTCCAATCCAGCCAGGTCTACCTGGATTACAGTATAGCCAAGGTTAGATAGAAAAAAACTCTCTCTCTCTCTCTCTCTCTCTCTCTCTCTCTCTCTCTCTCTGCCCATGTATATGTATATACATACATACATATATATTATATATAATCTTATTTACCAATAAGGTCAATACAAAATAAACTTCTTTGAGAGTTTATCTAGGCTAGGCAGACTGGCAAAGACCAGTAAAACAAAGACATCTTATGCTGGTGAAGATGTGGACAAAGAAGAACACTTATTTCTTATTTGTTGGAGTACAAACTTGTACTGCAACTCTGGAAACAATGTGGACGTTCCTAAAAGCTGACATAATATGCCTTGGGTTACAGGTCTGGAATGCCAGCCACTCATGTCTGAGGCAGCTGGACTGCAAGTCAGAGCTGCCTGGGAAATCAGTGAGATCCTGAGTCTGAAAGCAGAAGAGAAAAGTTGTCCACAGGAGGTGGGTCTTCTAATAAAGGCGTCTTCCACAAAGGCTGGTGGTGACATGTGTTTCATCACAGGGATGAAACCGGTGGTGGCAAAAACAAACAAACAAACAAACAAACAAACAAACAACACCTACAAGTTTTCCTCTGACATCTACACCACTGTAGTGAGCAGTGAGTGTTGGCAGACACAAAAGTATTTTAAAGAATGCTTGACATACTTCTGTTGTGGACTGCTTCTCACCATTGACTTGACACAGTACACATACAGATTTATGTTATGTAATTGCATGTGTGCCGGCATATAGAGTCATGATTTTTAATCCTGTGCGGGAATCCCTACCATAGCTGCCAATGCACAGAATCCATTAGAATAAAATGTCTCCTTTGCTTAGTAACTATTTGAAGTGACTGATTAGACCACGTGGTGGCTCACTCTAAGGGGTAACTTTAGTTCTAGGGTCACTGCATGGACATGGCGTACTTAACATGCAAGCACAACACACAGTCACATAGCATGAACCCATGTGTCTACCCAGTAAACTCTCTGAAGCCCGACCACAGAAGTATGTTTCAGCTTCCTTCTTTAACATAGATTTGTGTCTGCCAGCACTCACAGCTCCCTACAGGGCTGGAGATTTCAGAGGAAACCTTGTGGGAGAGGTGGTTCAGTGAATAAGAGCACTGGCTCCTCTTCCAGAGGTCCAGAGTTCAATTCCCAGCAACAAAATGGAGGTTCACAACCACCTGTAATGAGATCTGGCGCCATCTCCTGGCCTGCAGTTATATAGCAGACAGAGCATTGTATACATAACACATAAAATAAATCTCAAAAAATAAATAAATAAATAGATAAATAAACTTGTGGGGGGAAGTAGTTTGTTTCTTTCCTAGCCAAAGTACCACAGGTCACCGCTTTTGTGACCTTTATTAGAAGTGCCACAGTCTGGAGAACTTGTCCCTTCTGCTTTCTGTGAGGGTCCTTATATGAATCTCTTAGAATCCTCCTTGTATCCTAGTTTCTCTGGTGGTGTGAATTATGGGCTGGTGACCCTTTGCTCTAGGTCTAAAATCCATATATGAGCGAGTACATACCATGTTCATCTTTTTGTGACTGTGTTACCTCACTCAGGATGGTTTCTTCAAGTTCCATCTACTTGCCTGAGAATTTTAAGATTATATTGTTCTTTACCCAGAGTAGTATTCCATTGTATATATGTACCATGTCTTCTTTATCCATTCTTCAGTTGAGGGGCATCTAGGTTGCTTCCAGATTCTTGCTATTACAAATAATGCTGCTATGAACATAATTGAGCACATGTCTTTGTTGACTGGGTGTGGGCCATTTGGGTATATACCTAAGAAGGGAATTGCTGGGTCCTGTGGTAAGCTAATTCCCATTTTCCTGAGGAACTGCCATACTGATCTCCAAAGTGGCTGTACAAGTTTGCACTCCCACCAGCAGTGAAGAGGTGTTCCCCTGTCACCACATCCTCTCCAGCATAAGTTGTCATTGGTGTTTCTAATTTTAGCCATTCTGGCAGGAGTAAGATGGTATCTCAGAGTTGTTTTGATTTGCATTTCCCTGATAGGTAAGGATGTTGAGCACTTTTTTAAGGTCTTTCAGCCTTTTTGATTTCCTCTATGGAGAATTGTCTCTCCAGTTCTGTACCCTGTTTTTTAATAGAGCTATTTGGTTTTTGTTGACTAATTTCTTGAGTTCTTTGTATATTATGGAGATCGGCCCTCTGTCAGATGTAGGATTGGTGAAAATTTTTCCCCAGTCTGTGGGCTGCCGTTTGTCAACTGTGTGCTTTGCCTTACAGAAGAGCACATGGGGAGTGGGGGGGCAGTGAGTGGAGAGGGAACTAGGAGAAAGAGAAGGGGAGGAGAGGAAAGCACGTGGGACTACATAGATTGAGTCAGAGTAGGATAGAAGACAGAAAAGGAAGAGAGATAGAGGTACAGATAGATAGAGAGAGAAGAGAGAGAACATAAAAGAGGGAGCCATTATAGGTTTGAAGAGAAAACTGAATCTAAAGAAATGTCCAGAGACCTACAAGACTGATCCCAACTAACAATTTGAGCAATCGTGGAAAGGCTACCATAAATGCCCATCCCTGATAATCAATGCCTAACTTATCCACTATCATGAAGCCCTCATCTAGTACATGATGGAAACAGAAGCAAACGCCCACAACTAAACACTGAGCTGAACTTGAATCCAGGTGCAGAGAGGGAGGACAAGACCAGGCTACAGAAACCCACAGAGACAGCTGTCCTGAACAAGGAGGAGCTAATGCCCCCCCCCAGAGTGACAGCTGGGAATCCAGCATGGGACTGACTCAGACCCCCTGAACAAGGGTCTCAGCTAGAAGGCCTGAGCAGTCTAAGGGACCTCAGACAATGGACCTAGCATGGATTCCTGGTGTACAAAAGGACTTTGCGGGCACATTCCCCTTGGAGGGATACTCCCTTAACATAGATACAGGAGAGAAGGACCCTGTCCCCTGACAGAACGTAGGCAAAAGGTCACAATCTGTGCTGTTTACAACAGGGGTGTTTACCACAGCTCCTGTGAGTGAGTGAACACAGGACCTGTGAGCCCCACCCAGGAGCTTGAGCAAATGCAGACCTCAGGAGATAAGCATGGGCTTGGAGAGTTCAAATTAATTGGTCCGCACTGGATGCTATGAGATGATGGGTTTACGATGAGCAGGCTTTGTTGTAACCCTATAAAAGCTGTCTCAATTCTGTGCCCAGGGTCCCCAGTCCTAAACCCCTGTGTGGCGTAAGGCTGTTGACCCCAGTGCACTTGGAATAGAAAAGACCTCATGCTTTTGCATCAAGACCACTTCTCCTGTGTGATTGTGGGGGGAGGGCTTTCCTGCATCTGGGCTTGAGGGTGTACACTCTTCGAGTCTTTCAGGGTCTCACTAACTTTCCCAGACTGCTCTGATTTGCAGTCTGGCTTCCTCAGACAAGAGTGTTTAGCACCCCAGACCTGGAAACCAAGGCCTATTATGTCAGCTTTTGAGGAATATCCACATTGTTTCTATAATGGCTGCCCAAGTTTGCCCTCCAACCTCTAGAAATAAATGTCCCTATTTGGCCACATTTTCACCAGCATTCGATGTCCTTGTTTTATTAATCTCGTATCGTGTGGTAAATAAGAATCTGGGAAAAGATAGACTGATGGATGTTTATTCGGGGAGAAATCATTTACACCAGAAACAGATGAGTACTGCAAGCTTCCGTCCCAAGGATTCCTCCAGATGCTCTCTGTCTCAGACCAGAAAGCAAGAGAGTGAGCTGGGGTCTGGCACCCCAGACCTCGTGCCCCCAGGTCACGCCCAAACCTGTCCCACGCACCCTATGTGCGTGGTCAGTGCAACAGGTGTAGTCCGGGTGGATATCTCACTACAATCTTGGCTACTGTGATTAGATAAGATAAAATCTCAAAGTAGTTGTGATTTTCATTGATTGCATTGTCAAATATAAGGTAATATTTAATTTTTTTACTGCCCCAATAAATCTTGAAAATTTATTTTTTGGGAGTAATATTTAATTTTTGAGATAGAGATTCTGTGTGTAGCCTTGGCTGTCTTCTCATATTGTGGAACCCGCTGGACTTGAACTCAGAGATCTTCCTGCCCCTGCTTGCTGAGTGCTGGGAAGTAAGGCATGAGCCACCACAGCCCAGCCTGTTTTGTTTGTTTGTTTGTTTTAGTTTTCGAAACAGGATCTTTCTACTAGTTGATCTGGCTGCCCTGGAGATCTTTGTGTAGATCAGCCAGGCTAGACCTTCACAAAGACCCTCCTTTCCCTGATTCCTGCATGCTTGGCTAAAGGAGACAGATACCACACAGGCCTGTTTAAGGGTGTCCAAAGCAGTCGCTCCAGCATTTCTGTTCAATGCTTTGAGATTTTCTCATTAGTTCTGTACTCCATTTGTGTTCTTGTCTTTATTCATTAAGTTCCTTTGTGCATTTCTGCCTTCCTGGGACTCTTTTGTAGAACAGGCTGGCCAGGATTCAGAGGTTCACCTGCCTCTACCTGTCTATTGGTAGCATTAAAGCTGTGTGTTACCACATCCTGTTAGGGATGCTTTTCCCTGTAGTTCATTTGAAAATATTTTGTTGTGTATTCTAAATGTTCCCCAACTCTCAGACCTTGCTGTATGAGGCAACTTTACCTGTAGAGATGCAACACTCAAATGTCTACTCAGCCCATATAGGAAACCAGTGACAGAAAAAAAATCACAGTTACCCCCAAGTCCAATATTGTGAACTACAAGCTTTATTTGTGGTCCTTATAGGTTTTTAAAGGTATTTTAAAATTATTTATTTTAATGTTCATTGCAGGCTTGCTTGTTTGCATGTCTGGGCAAGGGTGTCCAATCCAATCCTCTAAACCTAAGCTACTGAAATTTTGTGCTGCATTGTGGGTGCTGGAAATTGAACCCAGGTCCTCTGAAATAGCAGCTGGTACTCCTAACCGCCCAAATAATGTTTTCCCCAGTCTGAGACAAAGTTTTTCTGTGTGTTCCTGGCTGGCATGGTATTTAATTAATAGACAAGGCTGGCCTTGGCCTGAGATCCGCCTATCTCTGTCTCCTATATTCTGGGATTAAATGCTTGCACCTCTCCCAGGCTGCCCTCACTTGTTGATACAACTGGGTAAAACAATTAGTCTAGTGCAGGGCCCATGTTCAGGTCATAAACAGTAGACTAAGCAGACTCCATTTTGTTTCGTGTGTACATATGTCTGGCATTTATTCATGTCCATATTATTTTGTGTGTATTTATGTGACATTTATTCATGTAGTTTGCAATTTATCTATTTTTATAAAAGAGAAAAATAAACTGAGGTTGGATGGCCACAGCGTGGGGAAGAGCATTGGGGATGGAAAGAATATGAATATGTGCATACCCAATGTATATTTACAAATATGTTTTCTGTGTGGCTATACCTGTTCTGGAAAGTGTTATGAAGACAAAGGCAGAAGAGAAGGAAGAGAGATTGTGCTGATTCTGCCTTTTGAGTTTTAGGATTAAAAGATGCCCTGTGTAAAGAAAATTAAAATATAAGGTATCAAACATTTATCTTCAGCCCACGCCTTCGATCCCAGCACCAGGAGGCAGAGGCAGGTGCATCTCTGTGAGTTTGAGCTCAGCCTGGTCTACAGAGTGAGTTTCAGGACAGTCTCCAAAGCCTCAAATAAACTGTCTCAAAAAAAAAATAAATTTTTTTTTTCCTCGAAACTGTCTATCCCAAAAGGGTTGATTGGGTAAAGGCATTTACAGGAGAAAGCAGTCTGTAATTTGACCTTTTTCTTCTGTTTGTGAATCCACAGCCCACACATGAGATAAAATATATTTTTAAAAGTGAAAATAAGCTTCTTGGACTAGTTGTGTCTCTGAGGCTTATGGTACACCCATGAGAGCAAGGTTGAGGCTGAAGGTCCATTTCCACAGTGACTGCACATTTGCCCTATTTTGCCTGCAGCCATGATTTCCTCACATAATTTAGTCCTTCGCTGTTTTCTCTCCTCCTTGTCTCCTCAAGAGCAGAGACTGAATTAGAGACAAGTTCATAGTAAAAATGGAAAGAGGTGTCCTATTGTATAAATTTCTTTTATCCATTCCCATTTTTTTCAAATGAAAATTTCTGGCGTCATATCACTGGTTGACCTCAAAGACACTCTGTAGCCCAGGCTGTCCTTACACTTGTAGTTCTCATGGTTCCGTGACCCAAGTAGTTGGGATAACAGATCTGTGTCCCCAGGTCTGACTCTTAAGGAGCCATTGTTACCATCAAGAGTTTATGCATCATGTTTTTCTTATTTCAACACCTATATGCTCAAGTCGAGATTTCGTCTGTTGTTTATTAATGTTTATTTTCCCTTTTGAGGCAGGGTGTCCTGTAACCCGGGCAGTCTTTGGGGCTGCTGTGTAGTCAAGTTTGGTCTTCAATCCTGGACCTTAATTTCTCTGCCTCCAAGAAAATACAAGCATGCTCAACCAACCTGGTGTGTAGAGGAATTTATAATAGGACCTAACTACTGAAATGTTTCCAAGATCTGTCTAATAATTGTAAAGAATATTTAGTTGGACGTGCCTGCAGGCCATATGTGTTTTAAGATTTGAGTTCAAATGAGAAGCCCAGTGTCAGCCTCTACTCTTCCTGGAGACATAACTTTTCAAGAGCTCTGAAACCAGGGAGATGGCACATCAAATCCCTATCACCAAGCCTGATGACTAGAGTTTTATTTTCATGGTTTACATGGGGAAATCACTTTTCACTTTTTTTCTTTTCAACAGAACATGTCAGGCTGGTGAACAAATTTACACAGGACAAAAGTCACGCAATATTATTTTTCTCAAACTGTTTCTTCCTTTTCACACTCTTTGCATTGCTCTGGAGCCGAGTTGAGGCTGCTGCATTCTGGAGCTTGTGTTGAATCAGCATCTTGGGCTGAAGCTGGGCGAGCAGATGATCATGATCTGATGAATGACATGGCCATCGGGCTTTGGCCTGTTTGGCCACATCAAGGGCTTCAGATAAGAGACTTTGGTTGGTCTGGTCAATGGAGAAGGTGGAATCTGATCCTAAAAATGCTTCCACCAAGTGGAGGAGAGCTGACAATAGATGTGCTCTCTCACAAGGTAAAAATGCATTCTGAGTCACAATAAATAAATAAATGGAGGGGCTGACTTGAGGAGAACTGTCACCAAGTGTCTCTGAAACACGAACCCTCACAAGCAGAGGCTATGGGAAGGGCCACTCTTTGGGGGCTGGCAGATTTAGCATGGGGATCCTGGGCTCCCTTCCATGGCAGATTCCAGCCTTCTTCCTCTGAAGCCTCTGCTCCCTAGACTTCCTGTTCTTTTGGGGATTTCAGACAGGCACAATCAATGTTAGATAAAATGGATGCCTTGTCTAGTGAATTGTTCAAGGGACTGAGTTGTCGATGAGGGCTCACGATTGGCGGTCTCTCACACATGGAGAAGATGGATTCTGAGTCTAGGGCAATATTCCAAGAGCTGAGTACAGGAGGAGCACTGACACCCAATGGTCTCTCAGGCATAGAATCTGATGCTGCAAGAGGGACAAAGCGTTTGGGGAATGCAGACTTGTCACAGAAAGGGGCCTTGCGGCGCGCCAAGCCCAACCCGCAGGAAAGACGGCAACCACAAGTGGATTCTTTTCAGATCACACTTTATTGGAGCGCTTCTTGGTTGAAGGGAGAGCTGAAGGTGAGGGATCCCGGGCAGGAAGGGACAGCTGCTTATATATCCTACTAGGCAATGGGTCACGGTCTCATAGGCTCAAAAGACCTCGCCTCAGTGTTGGAGCCACGGGATTGGCTAGGGAACGAGCAGGCACGCTGGAGTGCAGCCGCCATGGTGGCGTATGCCTGAATAAGGTAAACAAGAAGGAGGAAGTTTGCCATCTTGTAATGGCGTCCTGCGGGCGGCCTACAGTTCCCCCTTTTTATTATAATATGACCAGAGCAATATTGGTGGTCTTACTCCCGTTCAGGCCCCCACCTCATGATGTGTGGACCAATCGAAGGATGCCTGCTATTGATAACACACCTTCTCCCATGCAATGGAACCTTTATTTTGTTCCTGGGAGGTGCAAAGGCTGTGCTATCGAGATCTCGCACATGCCTTCCCTAGTGCAATGGGGCAACGTAATTTCCCCAGGGGGTGCAAAGGCCATGTGGAAGGGTCCTAATTGCTCTTAGAGACTGACAATCCCTGTCCACACCATCTCTGGTGCAATGAGCCTTATTAAGGCTCTAGGGGTGCAATGGCTGTGGACTAGAGGATCTATTCTTTAAGGGCAGTGAGCCAAGCCTGTGGAGACACTCCAGCATTCATGGCCATAAGGGCCCGCGCAACTAATTTTCGATCCCTGGTATGCTGGGCTTTGAGTCTACAAATGAGCCAGAGACAAAAACAACACCCGGCCAGGCAAAAAATACCAAACATTCCTATTCCCACCCATTCCTTGAAGTAGGAGAGGGCCGAGGAAAGCCAGGATGCAAATCCTCCTGCAAAAGACAGGTCACATGGGTGGCGTTGATCATCACGATCTTAGTTGTTGGACCAATGTGTCAAATTCTTCTGACCAGGTTTCTGCATCTATAGCATCACCAGTAACCTCCAGGTCATCTTTGCTCGTGCCCATAGGCTCATGGTCCTTCTGTTGCTTGTGGCTGGGCATGATTTTCCTGGTCAGCCTGGCAGGGACCCAGAGCGGCTCCTCCCTTTCCTGTGGAAAAACACAAACAGCTCCCCTGGATCTGAATATTACTGGATCCGGGCCATACCAGGTGTTATCCAATACATTTTTCCACATTATTTGTTCTTTTGGGTATTCTGTAGGCATAGTGTGCCTGTCAGCAGCTGATTTATCATTTAAATCAAAATGTAAAAAATTAAGAGTAAAGAGAGCTAAAGAGATTCTTTGTCTTGGGGATGCTGTCTCCGCTATTCCCCCTTTTTGTTTATTGAGCAGTTCCTTCAGACTGCGATTTGCTCTTTCCACTATACCCTGCCCTTGAGGGTTATATGGAAGGCCACACTTGTGGATTACATGCAACTGTAAACAGAAGGCTTTAAAACTCTTTGACGCGTATGCCGGACCATTATCTGTTTTTAAACAATGGGGTTTTCCCCATGCTGCCCAGGCTTCTAGGCAGTGAGTTTTTACATGTGTGACCCGTTCTCCTGTCAAAGGGGTGGCATGAACAATGCCAGAATAAGTATCCACAGAAACATGTATATATTTCAAGCGTCCAAATTCAGCGTAATGAGTGACATCCATTTGCCAAAGCATTCCAGGTTTTAATCCTCGTGGATTAACTCCTACATGAGGGGGGTTAAAGTAGGTAACACAAGATGCACAAGATTTTACGATAGCGCGTGCTTCTTGTCTGGTAAGTTTAAATTTGAGTCTAAGGGTATTAGCAGGGACATGATAAATCTGATGAAACCGCGTTGTGGCTTCAACGGGTTCCTGCAGGGCAGCAAACACATTTTTTGCACTGACTACTCTGTCTACTTTATCATTGGTGGCAGCCATAGGGCCAGGCAACAAAGTATGAGACCTTATATGCCCTATGAAGAACGGATGCTTTCGTTCCAAAATGGCATCCCTAATTGCCAACAAAACATTGGAGACAGTGCTAGAAGACCTAATAGCGGAAGACACCTCTAATTGTGATACTGCTTGAACTACATAATGGGAATCAGAAATGAGATTAAAAGGTTCATCAAAATGCTGAAACACCATCAATACTGTTTGACATTCAGTAACTTGTGGAGTGCCAGGGGAAAATTTAAAAATGACGGGCTTTTCTGATCCTTGAACCCAATAAGCTCCTTTGCCTGTTTTTGATCCATCAGTAAATATAGTAACAGCATTTTTTAATGGGGTGCTTGCTGTCCTAGTAGGAAAATAAACGGGATTGTGATTAATAAATGTCAACAGAGGACTGGTAGGCAGGTGATTATCAATAACGCCTTGAAATGCAGTTATCAGAATGGCCCACTCATCTATGGTTCCAGCAAGTATCTGTACTTGAGCTTGCGTGTAAGGCATGATCAACCGATCAGGCATCGAGGCAAAATGAGTCAGGCTAAATTTAATGCCCGAAAAAGCAATAGTTGCTACTTGAGTTGGATAATGCTGCAACGTTCGCACTCCCAAGGAGTTGCCGTGAATCCACCATAGGGGACCTTCTTGCCATAGAACACCTGTAGGGCTGAATTCAGTTTTAAGGACACACAAGATCAACTCTTTGCTTGGGTCAAACCTCAGTACTTGTGCCATTTCTAATGCCTTTTCGACTTTATTGATGGCCTCCTTCGCTGCGGGGGTCAACTGTTGGAAAGAATTAACATCGGGATTTCCTTCCAAGGTTTTGAACAATGGAAGTAATTCAGACCTAGGTAATTTCAAAAATCCTCGTAACCAATTAATATCACCTAACAATTTTTGATAATCATTCAAGGTTTGTAAATGCTGAGTTGATATCTGAATTTTCTGAGGCACGATAGTAAAATTTTGAATTATGGACCCTAAAAACTTCACCGAGTCTCCTGCTTGTATTTTATCGGGGGCTATTATCAAGCCTTTATTTTTCAATACTTTAACAGTCAAGGCAAAGGCCTGTTGAAGGAGAACACTGGAGGAATGAGCCAATAAGATATCATCCATATAATGCAAAATTCTAACTTGAGGAAAGGTACAGCGTACTACTTCCAGTGCTCCGTCAACAAAAATTTGACACATTGTGGGACTATTGGTCATCCCCTGAGGAAGAACTTTCCATTGAAACCTTTTATCAGGCTCTTCATGATTAACAGAAGGCAAGGTAAATGCAAAGCTTCCCGATCTTGGGCGTGCAACGGGATGGAGAAGAAACAATCTTTAATATCAAGGGCCATACAAGGCCATCCCTTTGGTAGGGCAGATAGTAATGGCAACCCCCGCTGCAGGGGACCCAAGGTCTGCATTTGGCGATTAACAGCCTTAAGATCATGTAAGAGCCTCCACTTACCTGATTTCTTCTTTATTACAAAAATTGGGGTGTTCCAGGGAGAAATAGAGGATTCAATGTGGCCTAATTGTAATTGTTCCTGTACTAATTGTTTTGCAGCCTGGAGTTTTTCTAACGAGAGGGGCCACTGAGGGACCCAGACAGGCGTATGTGTGTTCCAAGGAATGCGTATAATTTCCTCAGTGGCCCCTATGAAAAACCCAATTCAATTCTCGTATCATTGCTGGGGAGGTTTATTGGTTCTTTGATGCCTTGCAAATGTTTGCCCAATCCTTGGGATGGAAAATACCCTTGCCTTTTCATTATTTCTTGACTTTTTTGAGAATATTCATTAGTAAGTTGTAATCCTAATTGTTGCTGTATATCTCTCCCCCAAAGATTGATAGGCAGCTTAACTACAAACAGTTGGAATCGTCCTGTTTGTCCCTCAAAATGCCAGGTTAATTCCTTAGCACTGACAGCAGGAGTGTCTGCATAACCTAAACCCTGCAATGATTGTGAAGCTTGCTGCAATGGCCAGGCCTTGGGTCAGCATTTGAATGATACTACGGTCTGCACCTTGTGTCAAGTAAACTGGAGAACTGCTTTCCCTCAATAGTCAAAGTTACCACAGGGCGACTATCTAATGACATAAATAGGCAAGCAAGGTCTATCTCAGAAGATCCCAGGCCTGAACTACCTCGCTGTTTTTCTTTAGCTGGAAAATTACCATGCAGGGAAGGAAGAATCAGCAATTGAGCAATACGGTCTCCGGGGGCAATGGAAACAATACCCTTAGGTGAATGGCACATGACTTTAATCACACCTGTATAATCTGAGTCAATTACTCCGGGCAAAACAAAGAGCCCTCTCATAGTGGATGAGGATCTCCCAAGAACAATACCTACTGTGTTTTCCTGCAAGGGTCCTCTCATATCTGTGTCTAAGGCTTGGATCCCCATAGTGGGGGTTAATACCAGTCTGGTGGTGGCACAGAGGTCCAACCCTGCGGAGCCTGGTGTTGCCCTTCTGATGGGTTGCGTGTTGGAATTCTGGGTGTCTGATTGTTCATTGAGTTGTTCATTGGGTTGTCATTCTGCATAGCCCCATATATTTCTGGGCCCTGAGACCGGGGGGGGCCCGTCCTGCGTTTTTTGGCCCCAAAGGGGAAATTGGCATGCCATTAATATCTTTGGTAGATCGGTATCCATTTGCCCAATGCTTACCCTTTTTGCATCTGGGACAAGTGCCGGGAGCACGAGTTTGCATAGTTCCCTTCTGTCCCAGCTGTGGACATTGTTTCCTAATATGTCCCATTTGGCCACAATTAAAGCAGCCCTGATTATTACTTTCCTGTGTTCTGCGGGTAGCCGCCAACACTGCTGCGGCCAGACCAGCATTAGTAAGTGGTCCTCCTATCTCTCTGCATGCCTTGAGCCAGGTTTCTAATCCCTTACCCTTCCAAGGGGTAATTGCCCTTTTACATTCCTTGGTACATTGTTCAAAAACTAATTGTTGTACCAGGGGCATGGCTGTATCAGCATCCCCAAAGACTTTTCCTGCTGCATCTAACATTCGAGCTACAAAGTCAGGAAAAGGTTCATTAGGTCCTTGTATAATTTTTGTGAGGTTTCCTGATAATTCTCCTTTATTTGAAAGAGAGCGCCATGGTTTTAGGTAAATGTTATTAATTTGTTCATACACCTGGAGCGGATAGGCTGTTTGATTTGCTATCCATTGTCCCTGTCCCAGCAGCATGTCAGCTGTCCAGTGTTGATTTCCTTGCTGTACATTTATTCTGGCCTGTGCTTGGGCTCTGTCTGTCACAAGGGACTTATAGTCTAAATATTGTCCTGTAGTAAGGCAGGCTTTCGCTATCTCAAACCAGTCTGATGGGGTCATGGCTTGAGTAGCCAATCTCTCTAATAAGGCTTGAGTATAGCTGGCCGTCACTCCATATGTTTTTGTAGTTTCCACCAGGTCTTTTAGTTGTTGGTATGGTATAGGGTTATGATACCGCTGTCCTTGGTCGTACTGAAAGACCGGGAAGGCAGTAGCCAACTGCGACCTGGTGCAGGGAGTGAGGAAGTGACAACCCTGATCTGAAGTCCCGAGATAAGGCGGCGGAGGCGTGGAGGGTGGAGCTTCCCCATAGGGCGGTGGCCTATAGTGTCCCTCTTCTTATCTAGCAGCCTCCTCCTCTAGCTCAATTTCCTCCCCTTCTGATAGTCCTTCCTCATCGTCATCATCTAAATTAAGATCGTCAAACTCCTTTTGTAAGTTTGGGTATAACTGTGGGAGTCCCCCTCTTTTGGGTATGGCACCTCCCATCTTTTGAGGCTTTTTATTCCTCAAAGGCACCAATCTTTTAGTAGACGACTCATTAGAGTCCCTGGGTTTTTCTTTTGGCCAAGTTACAGATGTTGTTTTATCAGACGTCTTTTCCTTTTCCTTTTCTATATTCCATTCCCTCTCTTCCTCCTCATAAGTGTCGGCCTCTGACACACTATCTTGATGCTCATATAAAACTTTATGGCCTTGATCTATCAAGGCTTCAGCCTTCTCATCCTTTAGGCATACTACTATGACTAGCAGAACAAACAAGAAAGCGTAAGCAATCATTACAAGGAGGAAGGGAACTTACCGGTACCGCCGCTCCCTGTGTTGAGTTCTGAATCCTCTTCAACCCCTCACCTGGTCCCGGGTTTTGGCACCAGTTGCGGCTCGCCAAGCCCGACCCGCAGGAAAGACGGCAACCACAAGAGGATTCTTCTCAGATCACACTTTATTGGAGCGCTTCTGGGTTGAAGGGAGAGCTGAAGGTGAGGGACCCCGGGCAGGAAGGGACAGCTGCTTATATATCCTACTAGGCAATGGGTCACGGTCTCATAGGCTCAAAAGACCTCGCCTCAGTGTTGGAGCCACGGGATTGGCTAGGGAACGAGCAGGCGCTCTGGAGTGCAGCCGCCAAGCTGGCGTATGCCCGAATAAGGTAAACAAGAAAGAGGAAGTTCGCCATCTTGTAATGGCGTCCTGCTGGCAGCTGCCTACAGGGCCTCACTGTGCATGAAACTGTGAAGTCTTCTGCCTCAGCCACGTCTCACTAGCTGAGCTTGTCCTGAAGTGTTCTCCTCAGATTCTGATCAGCGACGGGGAAGGAGGATTCCTGGCGGGAGGAGTTACGGGAGGAGTATCCTGATTCTGGAAGGGCTCTGGCACAGGGACATCCGGCACATTCCACAAGAGAAACACAGCCAGTGGGGGAGGCAGGTCTACTGTGAGAACCAGAGACAGGATTCCCCAGTCGTTCTTGGGTTTACATGCAGTTCTCTCTAGCGTGTCTGTTCTTGACGTGGATCTGGAGAGACAAAGGAAAAGGGAGACCAGGACACTCCAGGGGCTCCATTAGGTCCCAAATTGGACAATGCTGGATGAAAAGCCTACAACCTGATCCCTACTCAGTACCTAAACACACAACACCAAGGTTCAAGGAGGAGGATGACTGCAGGATGAGTGGAATACAACCCCAGATTAAGGAAGCTTTGATTAGAAGGCCACATAGGCACTATGGAGAGCAACAATCCTTCCGCATTACACATGATTCTATACTAGAAATATAAGGGGGATGAGAACACAACCATAGGTACACCTTTATCACCCTTATGCAGCCTGTTCTGGGTCAAGTGGCTGCAATAATGGAAGGACACCAGGAATGCTGAGTCTGGGGAAGTGTGCAGGTGGCTGCTGGGAGATTAGCCAGAGGCTAGGGAAACATAGAGAGACACTGGAGAGGATGTAACTTCATAGGTAGTCCTTCAAGCTGAATCTTCGAGCCCATGCCATGCATGCTCCTGGATTGGGTGCATGCACTCAACAAAATGTTTTTGCAAATCCAGGTGTTATTCTTGTGTGAACACTGCCCATTCTTCCCACTGCCTTCTTGGATCATTGAGAAACTAGTGACTTTAGTGAGACTTGAGAAATCGGGTGGCTTTATGGACACGATGGACCTGAGGTATTGCAGAAGCTTGGGGGACTGGGTTCACTGGAGAGCTAGAGGATTGGAAGTACAGTGGGACCTCCAGTCATTTTTAGGCCAGGTGGATGAGGGAAGGCCTGGAGACCATAAGATGCTGGGATCACATGGGGACTTGGTCCCATTGTGAGATCTTCATAGACTGGAGAAGCTGGGAATAAAAACAGAAAAAGATAGAGAAGCCCCACATTCCCTGGTTCCCCCACTCATAAGTCCCTGTCATCTGCTGTTGGAAGATATCCTGCTCAGGTCCTTGGTTTGAAGAATATTGCACAAAAGCATAGTAGGTGGGACAGTAGCCTGTGGTTTCATTGCCCATCTCATTGCCCCACACGTGGCCCGCATGTAATTGTCAGTGCTCACATCTACACAGTAAACCTGCAAACGCCTCCTGAATTTTCATAGGACCTTCTACCATCAGATAGGAATAGAGTGAATTTCAGTCTTCAAGCATCATAAAGATTCAGAGTGTTAGCAAGACTGTTACTCCTTAGTTCACTCTTCTCCACATCAAGACACAACACGATCTATCATACACAACTTCCTTGAGGCCTCAACTTGCCCTGGAAGCAGAAGGTTGTTTCTCCTTCCTTAGATTCCAATCTGTGTCTGCCCACTACTCCAGGGAACAGTGACTAAATATGTTCTCAGACCCAGAAGTCTCCAGACTCTCTGGCTCCTCCTCCCCACTGATCCTCAAATCCATTACCCACGCCCACCCTTTGTGGCCACTCAGATTTCAGTCACACCCCAGAGAGTCCCTACTGATCCAATCATAACTGTTTTGTTAGGTTTTTCATTGATGTAAAATTTCTCCCTTAGCCTAGGCTAATCTGGAATTCATTGTGTTGACCAGGCAGTCCTTAATTGCAAAGTGATTACCATGCCTTACCATCCTGAGTTCCAGCATTAAAGTGTGGCTAACCAGGACCCCATCATGTTAAATCTCTATTCAAAAGTGAGTATGGAGGGACAGGATTCTGTATAAAACTGAAAGTGAGAATGTTGGCCCAGCCCTCTTACTGCTAAACTTTAGAAGAAATTGGATCTTGACATGCTATCCAAGTTTGTAGCCTTACATTTAAAGACCATCTAGAAGTTAGGACCATTTATTGCTTTGATATTCCAGGTTGGGAGAATAGGCCTAATTTGTCCTTGGGGGTGGAGGAAAAAGGATCAGAATAAGAATGCGAGCCTACGCAAACTACATAGAGTAGCTCAAAAGATTGCCTGGACTAAAGGAGACCCTGTCTCAAAAGGGAAAAAAAATCCAGTAAGAACAGACAAAATTGCTCCATGAGCCTCTAGGTGTTCAAAGGAGAATAACCATAGCCTGTTATTATCAGAGGGCACATAAGAATCAGACCAGGGACATTGACCTTCAATCCCAGCTATTTGGAAACTGCACTAAGAAAACTGTAAACTCAAGGACAGTCTGGTCTGCAGAGTGACTTTTAGGTCAACCGGGGATACATGAGCAGAACTTTTCAGACATGTTAAACTAAATAATCGTTTATTTAGCATTCACAAACATTTGTTTATGGGAAATTCAAGTTTCACATGATACGGTCTTTTATACAATAGTTTAAACAGACTTGGCTTCTGAGAGACCCATCTGGGGCAGGTCCTTCTCCACAAACAGGCTACAGGGACAGAGACCAGGAATGGACAGGAGTGCACACAGGCAAAGCAAGCATGGAGGGAACATTCTGACTTTAAGGGAGGCAGCTGTGCTCATACTTGATGAGCTGGGGCCTCAGCCTCTGCCTGCTTCCATTGCTAACTAATGAGGGGACAGGTAAGCAGTCTGGAGGATTGCTGTGACAGCTGCAGCAGCCACATGAGGTTATCTGAGCCCCTAGGGAAACCCAAGACACCTTAGAGATGCAGCTCATCACAGGTTTGTGACAGGAGAGGTCTCTCTAAGAAAAGGAGCAGCCCAAGAATAAGTGATAATTTTGCAAAAAAAAAAAAGTCCTTTTTTTGAGGTCAAGTGGTAGGATAATTGGCTCTCAGAAGCTGGCATCCCTGGGGAAATAATTTCAATCTGATTTTCCAAGGCAGGGGACAAACTTGAGTAGGCCCCCCTCCCCCCGAAAAAGTCAGGTCAAACTTCAAACAAGAGCAACTACTTTGATATCAGAACTTGGACCACAGATGAGTCTCAGAGCATCATGAACCTGAGCAGGCTTTGGCCCGCAATGGGAGAGGCCTGGCCTGGGGATGCTAGGCAACTTCCCTTTGATGGGGAGGGAATGTGGCAAATGACTAAAGGGCCTGCACTTTATGGCCTGGGCCATTGTACCCGCTGCTAAGATGGAACAATCTGGGAGCTGTCCTCACATCGGCCCAGGGACAGTCAGTCAGCACCTAAAGGGTGTCAGACCTGGAGGATCAGTGGTTCTCGCAAAGGAAAGAGAAGGACGCGGGCCCACCATCAAGAAGGAAGCAAAGACTCCACCCACATAGGTGACCTGGGTAGTCCTGCAGACTCAGTGTGGCTGGACAAGGGCTTTGGGTGTCAGAAGCGATGCCACGGCTGCGGGCCAAATTGCATGTGCAGGTTATGCACAAGGCCAAAGTCATAGTTGACACGCATGTTGGGCAGAGGTGGAAAGTATGGTGCTGGCATAGGACGTTGGGGAAGTTGTGAAACCCAGGCCACACAGGTGGCAGGGGGAAAGGTGCATGCACAATGCGGAAAGCTGGCATCTGTGGGTGCAGGTTCCGTGGGATGGGCCTTGGCAGGGCTCCCATATGCCATACTTTCTCAGATGGCTTCTCTAGTGGGGGCCCGATGCTTTTGTGTAAGTTCTCTCCATGCTTCCTTTTCTGGTCCTCTTCAGCCTCCTTTTGGATTTCCTCAATCAGCTTTTCATCATCTTCAGTGGGGTCGGTCCAGAGCGAGCACCTGGAACATTGCTGGCAAGGGGCTCCTGGAGAGTGAAGATGCTGGCAGAAATGTTCATAGCCATTGATGGAAATTCGACAGAGGTAGCACATCTGGGCACCGCAGTGGCAAGAAATGTGGTTGCAACCTTCGGATTTGACCAGGCCAGTCCCACACTTGGGGCATTTTCTAACACAAGCAGCAGTCATTTTTTCCTCTATAGATGTCCTGTACTTGACCTCATCCTTTTCGGCCAGCTCTTCACACGTGAGGCCGGTATGCTCTGTCCAGAGTCCCTGACACTTCCTACATGTCACCTGGAGGCAGTGAGGATTAGGACAACTGAACCTCTTCACATCAGCGTCCAGCAGAGCAGGAAAGCTGCACGAGGGGCAGCGGACAAGATCCTCACCACAGGCTGCAGCGACTTCTTCTTCAGCTCTGCGTTCATAGTATTTGTAGAGAACGGTCTGGGGGAGCATCCTCTCCAGTTCACTGGTTAGGAAGGAACTCGTGCAGCTGCCTTCCATGCAGCTGAGCTCTGACTTTCCAGACCCGAATGCTGCCTCTTGGACATATCTGATGAGGCATTCCTTGCAGAACAGGTGACCATCGGAACAGTGTGTCAGCTCCTCAAATGGAAACTCCCCATAGCAGCATCCACACTCAATCAGCTGTCCATCCTTTTCATATTGTTCTGTATTCATCTTCAGGGCTAGCAAATAGTCTTCATGCTCTGCCATCTCTTTGATTTTCTGCTCATAGAATTCCTGCTCTTGCTGCACAGCTGGAAGGAGGTCTCTCTGGTCATAGGATCTACAGCGTCTATAGTGTTGACACTTGTTTCGCAACAAGAACATCCTCTTTTCTATTTTTATTTCACCTTGTTCAAATTTGAAATCTATGAAAGAACACTGGTTAATTTCTTTCCCCGTTGTCTGTTCTCCACTGGTTTCAGGTGATAGCTCCTGCCTGTTTTTAAAAGCGTCAGAAAAGGCCTTCCGGGTGATTGCATAGTGTCCTTTGAACTCACGTAGGGCCCACTTGATGTCTCTGCTTCTAAGCATCTTAAATTCATCCATCAAGAGTTCAGCAGCTTGGAGGAAGCATGGCTTGTCAAGTGGAGTCAGTTTGGAATAGTCAAAAAAGTCTATGTTACTCAACCTCATTTCATCCTGGCTGGCAAGCAGGCTGATACTGGGGTGGAGAATGATCCTGTCTTCTCTCTTTGGATAATCTGGGTTTTCTACAAGAAAATTACAAAGTACATTCAAATCATAGAAGTTCTTCAAATGAATAATGTCTTTGACAAATCCATCTGCTACATCTGGAAATCTTTCTTCTGTTTCTTTCACTAGTATTATAATGAGTCCTTGATCTTTTGCTGCAGCTTCTTCTCCCCACTTGGTTTCCAAATTGGCCTCCAGGGATCTTGGCAGGGAGGAAAATGGCCCATGTTCTTCAAATTCTTCCAGAGGAAGGGGCGGCTGAGGAGAAGCAGGTCCTGGAATCTCCTCTTGCTGTGTCTCTGGGCTTGGAAAAGCAGACTCTGGAAAATCATGGCTCAAGATAAGTGGGCCCATTTCTGCTTCAGATTGCTGCTCCTGGGGCACAGCCTGTTTTGTTCTCTCCTGAGGCTGTGGGTGCAGAGCCTGGAAGGATGGATGCTCAAGCCAGGGCCCTTCCTCAGTCAGCAGGTCATCTACTGAAGTAGCTGGCCCTCCAGGATTTGATGAGTGACCTGTTCCTGGGTCTTCAGAGGGTTGGTTCTGAGCTTCCAAAGGCTCAGTCTCTGGGAAAAGGCCACTTTCTCCTTGTCTGATGACTTTCTGTTCCATGTTGTGGTTGACAGAGTTGTTTGCTCTCTGCTGATTGCTTGGTTCAGGTTTGAATTGCTTTTCATCACTCTCAAGATCCACATATTCACCATACTCATCCTCAGAATCATCCTGTTCCCCAGCACCAAACAGTGAGTTGTTAGAAAAGGAAAAATAGCTGTTGGTATCTGCTTCCTTGTCTGTTCTAGACTTTCTGGGCCTGTCTTCTCCTAATATTTTCAGATCTTGCTTCTGACCAATTGGTTTGATGAGATTGGATGGGGATATCTGAGTTTTATGTTTTTTCTGTCAGTGGGGCATCATCTAGGACATCATTTTCATGTTGCTCAATAGCACGGGAAACCAGCATTGGAATCCAGTCTTCATCGGAGGGGTCAGATATGCTGATGGGCTCATAGCTGACACTCATCCCTTCCTCTCCGTGGTGGCAGTGCACATTGTGGATGGGAATGACATCCTCTTTGTTGTTTCCTTCTGCCATTTTCAAATTCCTATACAGAAGTAGGTGATTGTTAGTACCCAATCATGGCCATCATCTCTTCCACAGGATCTCAAGTTCAGGCTCAAAGGACAGATCCACACACTAGCTCCTCACCAAGCCTCACACTCCTGCCTCTCATCAGCTTGGCTGGAGAATGAATGCCTCCAACTGAATCAGACTAAATAATCTTAATCAAGAAAAACCACCAGTTCCTACCTCTCTTGTCATTCCTCAGTTCAATAGGGACAGAACCTTGTCTCCACCTACCTTATCACTAACCCAGGTCCCCACTGGTAATGAAGCTGTACTCCAAGGCAGACCTTAAATTGATATCCTCCTAGGACCAGCACTAGTCCTGGTGTTTTTATCCTCAACATCAGTAGACCACTCAGTGTCTGCGCTTTTCCTGGACACACTGTCTGTTTGACTTCTACTCTCAGAATGTGGACTTAAATGGTTCCACCAAAGTGGAAACTCAAAGCTGCTCCCAGCTATTGTCTCTTCCCATCCAGGAGACCTTCAAATCCTTTATCCTGACACCGCCTTTGGTGTCACTCAGGTTTCTGTCCCACCTTGTAGAAGCTAATCTCTTTGATTTTGTGAATACTATTATTTAGTTTTTCAACACAGGAGTTTTCTGCATAACTTTCATTGCTGTCCTGGCACTCATTCTGTAGAGCAGGCTGGCCTCAATCTCAGGGAGATCTCCTGCCTTTGCTTCCCCAATGCAGGGCTTTAGGTTGAGCAGCACCATTGGCCAGCTGATTTAATTATTCTTGTTCTCTAGAACTGTGTATGTTGACAAGGCTGGCCTCACAACTCACAGAGATTAACTTGCTTCAGATTCCAAGTCACTGGAATTAAAAGAGTGGCCCGCCAGACCCTCCAAAATTAATCGTGATTTATATAACATTTACTCATTAGCAGGTTAGTTTGAAAATGCATACCAAGAAGCCAGGCTGTAGTGGCACATACCACTAGTGAGAGCCCTTGGGATGCAGAGGCAGGGGGATCTCTGTGAGTTCCAGGCCAGCCTGGTCTAAAACAACTTGTTCCAGGAGATCTACCAAAGCCACAGAGAAACCCTGTCTCAGAAAAAACAAACAAACAAACAAACAAACAAACAAATGCCTACTAAGAGGAATTTGGCCCTGACCTCTTGTGTGAGCTCAAGGACACCCAGAACTATGTAGGGTGACCTGACCTCTAAAAGTGAACTAATAAAAAAAACTCCTTCATCGTCTACAGTCATCACACAGTGCAAATATTACAATTACTTTGAGATTTTTAACTTACTCAGAAATGCTAAAAAACAACAACAACAACAAAAAAAAAACCAAAAAACAAAATAGAAACAACAGCTCAGGCTGGTGATGATGTGGGGAAAGGATCTCTCATTCATTGCTGTTGGGAGAACAAAATGGTACAGCCACACCCACACCATCTACCCATAAGCCTTACTGGACAACTTACCCAGGCTGTCAGCAGGCTCTCCCGTCTTCACCAGATCACTGCTGAGGTTTGAAATCCACGCCAAGGACCTGGTCTTAAATATATTTCCATCTAGATCCCTCCCAGCTCCTCCTCATTGATCCCATCACCCCAACAGACCCTCCTACTCAATGGCCCTGCCCACTCTATAGCTTCACCCTATAGGGGCTTGGTATATTTGAGGATGGCTTTCATCTCTGAGCAGATATACTAAATGCAGCTTTTGTAGGGACCTCAAACCCAAACGAATCCTTTTCACATCCTCTTCAAATATGGCCCCAGGCACAAAGAACTGACTGTTCCCCATGATGCCCATTTTAGGAGAGTTCCTGTGAATTAAGGCAATTTTGAAACATTAAAGAACCTATTCAAACCGTGCTAGGTGGCCCATGCCTTAAATCCCAGCACTTTGGAGGCAAAGGCAGGTGGAAGGAACTGTGTGAGTTTGAGGCAAGCCTGGTGTACATAGTGAGTCCCAGAAGAGCCAGGGCCATTACACAGAGAAAACCTATGTCAAGAAACCAAAAGAAAAATTAGGCCCATGAAATGCATCCATTTGGTGGAACAAGACTGTTTTGCTGGTCTGTGGCAGAAAGCAGGTCAGTACTCACAGGCCGGCTTGACCACAAAGAAGCTCCAGAGCCTGCTTATGCTACAGAAGAGCATGCTTCAAAATAAAAAAAAAATAAAAAACAAAACAACAACAAAACCCCATCAAGTAACAGAAAAAACTTCCCACATTCTTATATTTTCAAGAAACAGAAATAACCAAATACTCTTAATGCTACCAGAGACTGTGTAAGAGAAAATGCTGGAGACATAGGCCTGTAACTCTAGCTACTTGGGAAGCTGAGGCAGATTTGCAAGTTTGAGGGCAGGCTGGCTACAGAGTGACAATGAGGTCAACCAGGAATAAGTTGTGAAAACTTTGCAAGCACAGCATTCCTTTAATCCCAGCACTCAGGTGGCAGAGACAGAAATGTCTGACTACCAGGTCAACAAGAGCTCCATAGCTTGACCATGATCTCAAAGAAAGAAAGAGATGGAGAAAAGAAGAAAGAGGGAAAGATTTGAGACAGTATGTCTTCACTTAGCCCTGGCTGTACCGGAAGTCCCTTTCTAAACCAAGTTGTCCTCAAACTCACAGCTCCTCTTTGTCTGACCCAAATACTGGTATGAATGGTGTGGTTTAAATCTCTTCAGTCTGACCTTGGGATTAAAGACCAGGCTGACAAGGAGCTTAGCTTGCTCAGGACAAATCCTGGCATTAAAGGCATGAGCTACAACACCCTGCTCTAGTCATTTTCTATAACTGGTTCACTTCCCTTTCTGTCTGTGTTTTTGTGTATCTGCCTCATGTGTGTGGAGGTGCACAGCATAGAAAAGGCTTTCAGATTCACTGGCCTTAAACATACAGACATTTGTGACATTCCTGATGAAGGTGCTAGGAACCAAATTACAAGCTTCAAGGTCAACAAGACAACTGTTCTTTTATTCTGTGCATAAGTTTTTTTTTTGGTTGTTTTTTTTTCTGTTTTTGTTTTGTTTTGTTTTGTTTTGATTTTTGTTTTGTTTTGTTTTACCAGTACACGTGTGTGTACAACACAGGAATTCTTAAAGCCCCCGGAGAGAAGGTCATGGACTCCAATCTGGGGTCTTGAGCACGGTTCAAATGTGGCCTTCACTACTTGGTGACCATGTCCATTAAAGGGCCTCTGGTCAAGTTACCAAAGGTCATCCTATGCCTTCTGATTGCTGTCACCCCTCCTTTTTTCCTTTATTGAGACAGAGTTACTCTGTATCCCTGGCTGTTCCAGAAGTCACTCTATAACCCAGACTGTCGTGAAAATCAAAGATTTGCTTCTGCCTTCCTCTGCCTCTGGAGTGGGGGAATTAAAGGTGTAGACACAACACCCGGCTCTTTTTTGACACAGGGTTTCTACTTATAGCCCTGGCTGTCCTCTGTCTGTCTGTGTAGACCAGGTTGGCCTCAACCTCACAGAGATCTGCTTCCCTTGCCTCAATGTGCTAGGATGTAAGAATTGCCCAGCAAACACAGCTAGGTTTCCCGTAGTTGAAGGAGTAGGACTGGCTAAGTCTTACACTGTCAGCCTGTGACTCTTATCATTCCTGCAGCTGCTACCACCCAGCCCCACTTCATGGGCAATCTAGAGCCCCCTTTGCTCCCCCAGGTCACTGGATATGCAGAGGACCTATTTGCCCCGAATTCCATGTACTCAGTCATCAAGGCACTGGCCTTGTGGTGCTGTGTCAGAGGCCTCCATGGCTTTTCTGCAGCCTGTCATGGATGCTAAAGCAGGGGGCTGAGTGAGGGTCTGGTCCCTTTCTTTATAAGTTTACCCCTTTCATTCTCTCCTCTAGTTGTAGGTAACCCAATCCTGTGTTATTAGTGACGTCATTATGTTCCCGATGTAAGGGAGTTTTCTTTTGACTTAGCATCTCAACCAGGAAAAAGGTGTGATGTATGTTTTTCTGTGCTCCTCCTGTAGACCCTGGGGCCTTGCAGTCAGGGGCCCAAGTATCTTAAATGCTAGTCAAAAGCAAATATGGAATTTAGGCAAGGGGCCATTTATCAGAGACAGGGGGTATCTACATCAGCTGGACTGTTCATGTTCACAGCAATTGTAGGGGTCTAAGTCTTTAGGAGGAGCTGTGGTTAGCAACTGATGCTTGGAGAAAACTGTTAAGACTCATTTAAACTAGGAACAGAAGTTCAAACTTATGTACTTAATGAGAATTTGTAGGTCCAGAGTTTTAGTGATCATGAAGGACAGGAGTCAAAAGACCAGAGGAGAAAATCCCATCCTTAGGAAGAGACAGCTGGAATAATAAAATCTGTCCTTCTCTGCAGTCCTTTTAACCTGTGTCTAGTGTCTCCAAGCTTTATGACTTTTGATCCTCTGAAGCCTATAGGAAGTTCATTATACAGAAAGGCATAAAAGTTTTAGACATATTAGCTTTAGCAATTTGTACTGAAATATATATTGCAGAAAAATCATCTACCTTTGAGTCCTATGGAAAACTAAAGATTTGGGTTAGAAGCTTGTCCATTTTTCTTCTTTCCAGAGATCCAGGTATGGATTGGACAGAGGTGCCTTTGTCCTGATGAAAAGCCCTTCATGTTTATATTTAGATGACAACCAAAATAAATCTAAACTCTTGAGCTTGTGAATGAACATCAGGGAGTCACTGCTCTATCTGTTCATCAGAACTTTATTAAATGAGTTATTAAGCTGGCTATAGCCTAATTATTAATACCATGAGAGATCTAATAAGTTTTATATACCTTCAGAATCAATTAAAAAATGACAGAGTCCAGTCCACATACTGTTAGCCATACCCAAGTCTCCAATGCTTGGTTCTGAGCTTCCAAAGGCTCAGTCTCAGGGAAAAGAAGACCTCTTTCTCCCGGTCTGATAACTTTCTGTTCCAAGTTGTGGTTGACTGTGTTTCTTGCTGTGTGCTGATTGCTTGGTCCAGGTTTGAATTCTTTTTCAACACTCTCAAGATCCACATATTCACCATTCTCATCCTGAGAATCATCCTGTGCCAAGGCATCAAACTGTGAGTTGTTAGAAATGGAAGAATATCTGTCTGTATCTGCCTTACTGTCTGCAGCAGACTTTCTAGGTCTTTCTTCTCCTAATCTGTTCAGATCTTGACACTTGTCAGCTGGTTTCATGACATAGGATGGGCATATCTGAGATTTATGTTTTTCTGTCAGTATGACATCATCTCGGTCATCATCTTCATGTTGCTCAGTAGCACGGGTAACCAACATTGGAATCCTGTCCTCATCAGAGGGGTCAGATATGGTGGTGAGCTCATCCCTGACACTCATCCCTTCTTCTCCCTGGTGGCAGTGAACTTTGTGGATGAGAATGGCATCCTCTTTATTGTTTCCTTCTGCCATTTTCAAATTCCTATATAGAAGTAGATGATTGTTAATACCCATCATGGCCATCATCTGTTCCACAGGATCTCAAGTTCAGGCTCAAAGGATAGATCCACACACTAGTTTCTCACCAAGCCTCACACTCCTGCCTCTCATCAGCTTTCTGGAGAATGAATGCCTCCAACTGACTCAGACTAAATAAAATAATCTTAATCAATAAAAAACACCAGTTTCTACTTCTCTGTCTTTTCTCAGTTCAATAGGGACGGAACTCTGCCTCTACCTACCTTATTACTAACCCAGGTTCCCAGTGGTAATGAAAGACAGAGCCTTAAATTAGATCCACCAGGGACCTGCACTGGTCCTCTCTTTTTATGTGCACAGATTAAGCAGACCTCACCATGTAGCCTCAATCACTGTGTAGCTCCAACCTATGGATCACTGGCCTAGAACTTGGTGACTTTCTTTATTGAGAAGATATATTGAGTGATGAATTGGTTTGACCCTGTAAACTAACAGAGACTTCACGGATATTCTGGGGTTTCCTGACCACTTGGAACTCCAGGACAAACATATTTTTCTTTCAATGGTCAGTGACCTTCTCAGGAAATGCACCTCCACAGGGCTTGCTGGACAGTGTTTCTCTTTTTTCCTTCCCAGTTCCTTGTGCCATTCACTCATTCATTCATTCATTCATTCATTCATTCATTCATTCATTCTCTTTCTTATTTTAAAATGAGACAAGGTCCCTCTATATTGTCTAATATGGATCTCACACTAGAAACCAAGCATACTTACAACTCATTGAGTTTCCCCAACCATCTGTCTCCTGTGTGTTGAGATAGATAGTGTGGTACACATATGTATCATTATTTTCTTGTCTGGACTGGGATGAACCTTCTAAGTTTTAGACAACTCGGGGTGACATTCATATCTTCCATGTTACCCACACTCTGTCCTATCTATCTGGTTAATCTGGATCCTCCCTCTGGTCCCTAAGATAAAGGGAAATATCACTGGAACCTAAATCAGTGGAGTGTTTGGTATTAAAATGAAATAGATAAAAAATAACAAATCTTCCTAGATTCCAAATTCAAGACATCCATCACTTCTTGGACTTCCTATAGAACCATGTGTTCCCAGCCATTCTCATTGTGGAAGAGAGTGCACATCACATATTGGCTGAGCACACACTTGGGGACTCACCAGCACTCTTCCCCAATCCCTGCACTTGTCTGATCCTTGGTGCTCAATTGAAGGATACATTTACAAATAGCTCCTGGGGTTATACCTGACTCACAGGGTAGACCTTAACTTCCAAACACACATGCCATCTCTGGAATGCTGTCCATCGATCTTCCTCCCCTATAACTCTCTTTCTTCCACCAAGATACCCTCTCCTCACACACACCATAGACACACTTCATTTAGGGCCCCAACTCACCTAAAGACCAGTCAGTTTCTGTGCTTTTCCTGGACACACTGTCTATTTGACTTCTTCTATAAGAACATGGGCTTAAATGGCTCCAAACAAAAGGTTCAAAGCTCCTCCCATTCTTTGTGTTTTTCTAACCAGAAGATCCTCAAATCCTTCATCCAGACACACCTTTTGATGGCACTCAGGATTCTGCTCTACTATATAGGGCCCTAAGCTCATTGATTTAATTTTTCTTTTGGGGGGGGGTGGTTTTCAACACAGGGTTTTCTGCATAGCTTTGAAGACTGTCCTTGCTCTCTTTCTGTAAATGAAGGTGGCATCAAATTCAGGGAGAGCCTGCTGCCTTTGCCTCCCAAAGGCTAGGATTAAAGCTGGGCAGCACCACGGCCCAGTTCATTTAATAATTCTTGTTCTCTAGAACTGTGTATATTGACAAGGAAGCCTCACAACTCACAGGGGTTAACTTTCCTCAGTTTCCTGACAGCTGGCATTAAAACCGGGACCCACCAGGCCCTCCAAGGATTAATCATGGTTTATATAACATTCACTGATTGACTAGTTTGAGTGAATATGAATACTGAGAGACAATTGTCTTTGTCCTCTTCAGTCTCCATGCCAGAATAACTTGGGGTTCTACCTGTCAGTGAAGATATCAATGAATGGATTCTATTTGATGTGATTCCTGGGATCCTTCAGGTTGTTTTTTGGCTAGGAACTCCTTCCTGTTTGTGGAGGGCTGCTTACATTCTTACTTCATCATTTCCAACAATTTCCAACAACTCGCTCCCTACTTGTGCCACCCAGAGAGTCAAACTTTCTCCTAGCTTTCTGTAGACCCTGTCTTCTCTATACAGTCTCCCCCAATCTCCCTGATGCTGTCTGTGCTTCTGTTCATAGACTGACCCTAGGTATATGGTTATTCAGAGGACAATGCTGGCATATATTTTTGAGGGCCTGAGGTGCATTTAATCAGTGCTAAGAAAATGTCTGTTTGTTTTCTAGGGATCCAGTTACTACTAGTGAAGAAATACAAGAGCTCCAAGTGACATCTTACTTGTTGGGGAAACCTTGTCAAGGAAGACCTCAGTTAACTGCCAAATCCTGGAAAATTCCTAGACATCTAAAAAGGATTTTTGTTCAAAAATTTCAAAGCAGTATGATGTGGGCCTCACTGGCAGAGGATGTGTCCAGCCTTTTAAGGGATCCTGGCCTCAATCCCAAATACAGGGAGATAAAAGAAAAATTAAAAATAGATTGGAATAATTGTAATTATAGGTATTTTAAAGTATGTATGGTATTCGTATACCACACTACATTTGTGAAGGAAAGAAAACAAAATGTATGTTTTCCCCTGCCATTCTGTGGACCATGGAAATAACCCTCAGGTCTCTGGCTGATGACATGGACTTTGGCTGGGCCATTTCACAAGCTTCAGACCTCTTGATAAGAAGGGTTATGTCCCAGGAAATCAAAGACTGACACCAGGTTTCCATAGCTCAGGCTGGTCTCAAACTCATTGTATGATTAAGAATGTCCTTGAAATTTTGGTTCCTCTACCTCATTCATACTGAAGTAACAGACCCTGAGGGTGCCTTTTCCATCCCTTTAGATGCTACTGAGTAACTCATGGTGACATTCTGTATTAATTGGATATTTATTCTGCTTCTTGTCTGGACACTTTCTCCTACTTTGACAAAGTTAAAGACATTAGTCTTACTATCTGCTCTTGCTATAATGCTGAGACAAGAGAGCAATTCTATTCTAGAAGATGTAACCAATGGTCCCTATCAATAAGTCACTTTTCTCAAAATTCCATTTTGAATTTAGAATCTTGTAGATCCTAAACTGGATTTGAATTTGCTCTATAGACAGTGATGACCTTGGATTTTGCAAATGAAATGTAAGAACAACCCTACTTGGTGTGATGACACACACCTTTAATCCAGAACCAGAGAGCCAGAGGCAGGAGGAGCACTGAGTTGGAATTTTTTCAAATGAAACATGAGAACAACACTAAACAGGCTTTGTGACACACACCTTTAATCCCAGTACTAGGGTTTCAGAGGCAGGAGGATTTCTGAGTTAGATGCCTGCCCTTTAAACAGTGGGTGTTTAGAAGAGCCAGGAGTACACTGAAAATCCCCTGTGTAATAAATATACAATAAAATAAAATGTCAATTTTAACTTTGTGTGAGTTTTGGACATGCTTTCAATCCCATCACTCAGTAGGCAGAGGCAGGACAATCTCTGTGAGGTCGAACACGACCTGATATACACAGTGAGTTCCAGACCACCCAGGACTATATAGAATGACCTGCCTTCAACAAATCAAACTCACAAAAAGCCCTTCATTACCTACAGCCATGCCGCAAAGCAAATTACAATTACTGTGAGATTCACAACATATTCTGAAATATGAAAAAAGAGAAACAACAACAGCTCAGGCTGGTGATGATGTGGGGAAAGGATCTCTCATTCCTCACTGTTGGGAGAACAAAATGTTACAGCAACCCCCACCACCATCTACCCATAAGCCTTACTGGCCGACTCACCCTGGCTCTCAGCAGGCTCTCCTGTCTTCATCAGATCACTGCTGAGGTTTGAAATCCTCTCCAAGGACCTGGTCTTATATACAATTTCCATCCTGGCCCCTCCCAGGTCCTCCCATCTCCAACAGACCCTCCCACTCAATGGCCCTGCCCTCTCTATATCTGCAGCCTAGAGGCTTGGTATACTTGAGGAGGCTTTCATCTCTGAGCAAACTAACTCAGTGCTGCTTTTGCTGGACCGAAAACACTAACACATCTTTTGCAACATGCTCTCAGTTCTCCAATATGGGGACTTGAGTCCAGTTCCAATGTGGCCTTCACTACTTAGTGACCATCTCCGTTCAAGGGCCTCCAGTAGGCTCCCAAAGGTCATCCTATGCCTTCTGATAGCTGTCACCCCTCCTATTTTCCTTTATTGAGACAGGGTTACTCTGTAGCCTGGCTGTTCCAGAACTCACTCTATAACCCAGACTACCTGAAAATCGAACATTTGCATGTGCCTTCCTCTGCCTCTGGACTGGGGGGATTAAAGGTGTGGCCACAACACCAGGGTCTTTTTGACACAGGGTTTCTCCTTATTGCCCTGACTGTCCTCTGTCTGTCTGTGTACACCAGTCGGCCTCTACCTCCCAGACATCTGCTTCCCATGCCTCAATGTGATGAGATGTAAAAATTGCCCACCGAGGCATGTCTTTAATCCCAGCAGAGACAGAGGCAGAGACAGGCAGGATCTCTGTGAGAATGAGAACAGCCTGGTCTATAAGAGCTAGTTCCAGGACAGCCTCCAAAATCACAAACCCTGTCTCAAAAAGCTAAGAAAAAAAGAAGAATTGCCCACCAAACCCAGCTAGGTCACCTGTGTTTGAAGGAGTAGGTCTGGCTAAGTCTTACACTGTCAGCCTGTGACTCTTATCATTCCTGCAGCCGCTACCACCCAGCCCCACTTCATGGGCAATCTAGACCCCTCTTTGCTTCCCCAGGTCACTGGATATGCAGAGGACCCTTTTGCCTTAATTCCATGTATGCTGTCATCGAGGCACAGACCTGATGGTGGCTTCCCTGCTTGCAGATTGACCATCAATGAATGGGTATCAGTACACAGCAAGAGGTGTGTTTCTCTGAGACAATGAATTGTTATTGGTCCACCCTTAGATCCCTCCCTTGTTCCCATGCATTTAGCCACTTCTCTGTGCGGTGATAGGGAAGGTTCCTGACACCTTTGACTTGTTCCAGAAACCTGTGTGATGGAAGACCTCACTTTAATGGGTCAACTCCCAGGAAATGTTTTTGTCCTTCAGAGAGGATTTACATGACCCAGAGGAATGATTTATGGCAAAATTAACAAAGTGATAATTGGAAACACAGTGACAGTCCTCTTTTCCAGCTTTGTGGGACATCCTGGCCTAATTCCCTGATACTAGATGAAATCATGAATAGAGGAGAAAATATATGTATTCAAAATGTTTTACAATTCATTCATTTTTTAAAAAGAAGCATCCAGGTGAAGGTGGCCCATACCTTTAGTCTCAGGATGTGAGAGGCAGAGGCAGTTGAATCTGTAAGTGTGAGGGCAGCATGGAGTACAGAGTGATTTTCTGTGTGGCCAGGACAGTACAGAGGTGTCCTTGAGTGTGTTGACATGTTTTTGTTTTGCGCATGTGTTCTGGACACACTCATTCTTGGACCCACATGTGGGAGTAATGTGCATGTTTCCATTAAACTTCTGTCATGAATGCCAAAAAAACACAGGCTAGGTTCACATATTTGGTGACAAATCCTGTACCAGCTAAGTCATCTCCCAGAACCCAGAGCTTCCAATGATTTTGGTGTCCTTCCAAAATTTTGCCTCAACAATGGCTCAGAGGGTGGAAGTTTAGGTGGGGTTTCTGTCGCTCAGGCTGGACTCATACTCTTTTTGACTTCTGATTACTATGAATTTCTGATCTCCCAGCCTTACACACTGAGATCTGGAGCCCATAAACTTTGGGTGTCCTTCACCAAGCTCTTCAGCTGCGTCACTGTCCTAACCGGATATTTATTTGGCTTCCTGTCTGCAAAGATTTTGTAAGAGGTAGTCATTTTATCCTGCTTCTTTGGCAACTGGGAAGACTCTGGTCCTGGGGCTGCTCTTGATAGAAACCAGGGGACAGGAGAACGATGTTGTTCTAGAAGATCAGACCAATATTTTATCTAATGATGCTTTTTTCATTCCCTTTTCTACCCATGAAACATTTTTCTGAGGAGCCCTGGTTATTCTGTTGCTCATTCTGTAGACCAAGCTGAACTCAATCTCTTAGATCTGCCTGTCTCTGCCTCTCCAGTGCTGGGATTAAAGGCGTGTCCACCACCCACACACAATTTTTTTTTCCAGGTGGAACCTCATGTATCCTTAACAGGAACTGAACTTTTTTTGTATCTGATGATCACCTGGAGTAGCTGGGATCAACCACGAGCACAAGGGATTTCATGCCTAGCATGTCCCAATCGGCCTACTAAACTACACCTCTTCCATTTGAATTTTGATGTTTGCTAAGGGTAATTACCAGTTTATAACTCACCCAGTCCTGTGATTTGCAGTTGCTTTGATGAGCCTCTCACAAGCTAACATCAAAATGGGAGTCTAATTTTGTCAATTTTCCTTTGATTATTCTTCTTCATATAGAATCTCATTGAATGCAAACTGAAGACTAACATGGCATCCAGGCACTAAGAACTGACTGTTAGCCATGATGCCCCATTTTAGGGCATTTTCTGTGAATTAACATAGCTTTGAAACATTATAGAATGTTTTCAAACAGGGCTTGGCCAAGTTTAAAACTTACAACTTTGGAAGCAAAGGCAGGTGGATGGATCTTTGTGAGGCTGAGGCAAGCATGCTGTATAAAGTGAGTCCCAGAAGAGCCAGGGATGTTACTCACAGATATCCACCTGCCTCTACCCCCGGAGTGATGAGATTAAAGTCCGGTGCCACCGACAACAGGCAGGTGGATCTTTGTGAGTTTGATTCTAGCCTGGTCTGCAGAGCGAGTTCCAGGACAGCCTTCAAAGCAATCTGAGGCAGGAGTTGGAGGGCAGGCTGGCCACAGAGTGACAATGATGTCAACCAGGAATAAATTGTGAAAAATTTTCCAAGCACAGCATTCCTGTACTCCCAGCACTCAGGTGGCTTGGACAGAGATGTCTGACTACCAGGCCAACAAGAGATCCATAGCTTGACCACAATCCCAAAGAAAGAAAGAGATGGAGAAAAGGAGAAAGAGGGAAAGATTTGAGGCAGAATGTCTTCACTTAGCCCTGGCTGTACCGGAATTCCCTTTCTAAACCAAGTTATACTCAAACTCACACTCCTCTTGCCTCTGCCCCAAATACTTGGATTAATGGTGTGACCTTGGGATTAAAGACCAGGCTGACATGGAGAGTAAGTTAGAAATGGTTGTTTAAACTTTGTGAACATCGATTGTACTTATTAGTAAAATGACGATAGTAGTACCTACCATTTTAGTTTGTGAGGCTTAAATGAGACCAGCATGAGAGATATGCATGCCACTGTGTACATTACAGGTTGCACAATACGGGTTATATTAATTTATAAAATAATATCTGAGTAACTACAATATCCCTGTCTTGTTTTACCACTGAAATACACCCAGGGATCCAAACAAACCCTAGCTGTCTTAGATCTTACAATCGTGTGTGGGAAGACAAGAAATAAAATGTATTTGGTAAGTGATAAAAATAAAAGTAATCAGGGTTAAGGCTAGAGAAATGACTCAGCAGTTTATGAGTCCTTGCTTATTTTCCAGAGAACCTGGGTCCCCAACATCCATGTCAGGTGTCTCACAAATCTGTAACTCCAGCTTTAGAGAATCTGATATCCTCTTCTGGCCTCTGTGGGCACCCATACACATGTGCCAGGCAAACAGACACATGGATATGTATGCATTAATACAAAATAAATAATAACTCTTGCAAACTATAACAAATATCAAGTTGGGGGGAAAATTTGTGATCAGATAGAATTCTGTGTAGATAAAAAACAATTCAGCCAAGTCCCTCTGTAGCAACAATAGTATAGGAAGGAATAAAGGGAGGGAGTGAATCATGTTGGTTCCTGAGTTCCAGACAGAAGAAAAGCAAGAACAGCAACGAGGAAGTGGTATCCATAGTGTTTGAGGAGCAGTGAGGAGACCCGTGTGTCTGGAGGGGATGGACAGAATGGAGAAGGGTAGGAGATGCGGTGAGGAGGCACAAGGGCCAGACCTCAACCTGCCATGTTGGAAAAGCTTCCATTTTTTTGTTGGGTTTTCGCAACGCATCCTCAATGTAAGTCAAGAGTTCCAGGATTGATGTCAACGTGGCCTACTCTTCAGATCTGGGAAAAGGTGAGTTGTCCCACAACAGGAGGACAAAGAACAAAGGACAGTTGTCCCTTCTGTCTGATTCTCACATGGGCATGCCACTAGGATGTCACTCTGGCCTTCAGCAGAACACCAGCAATGGCTGGTGAACTTTATGAAGTTATGTCCCAGGTAAGGGACACTGTTAGAAATTCTCCCCCAGTTTTAGTGCTTTGAGAGCATAGTGACAGTCCCCAGGCACTCTCTTCTTTGGTTCATATGACACCTTTGTACAGTGTTTGCTCTCTGGGCTCATGAAATGAATCACCTCACTGTCAGTGTGCTTGTCACCAAGCTTGATGGCCTGAGTTCCATCTGAGTGGAAAGACAGGGCAAGCTCTGGACAGTTGTCTCGGGACTCCCGAATTTTTATCATGACACCTATACATTACACACACACACACACACACACACACACACACACACACACACACACACACACTAAACGGAAAAGAAAAATTAATAACCTTTTAATATTTGTGATTAAATGTGTGTGATGGATGACAGGAATGTTCTGAGTAGATGTCTATAATGAATCTTTCTCTGTCCCAGCATCCAGCTCCTGGAGAATGACAGAGACCTATTATTAATTATAAAAACTCAGTCTTAGTTTAGGTTTGTTCCTAACTAGAGCTTATAACTATAATCAACCATTTCTAAATAATCTACATTCTATTACATACCACCCATCATGCTTCTTCCATGCTTTCTGGAGTCTCCAGTATATCTAGATTCATTGCCTACTTCCTCTCTCTCTCCAGAAATCCAGCCTATACCTCCTGCCTAGTATTGGCCAATTGGCTTTTTATTATGCCATTCACAGCAAATACACTGTCCCACAGTGTATAAATATCCCACAACGGATGGCCTCTAAGAAGGGTGATTTATGGAGTTAGATGAGTGCAGGGTAAAACAGAGGGTAGACAATGATTGGGAACCCTATCAAATGATGAGGTCGAGGTCTCTCTAGCTGCACAGAGCAAAGCAAGACCCTTCAGTGAAAGCCCAGGATGGTGGCACATGGCTGTAATTCTGGACTCAGAAACAGACACAAGAGGAAGATTGTCAGTTCAAGACCAGCCTGGACTAGATAGTGAGACTTCGTCTCCACAAACAGGCAAAGCAAAAAAGCCTTCAGTGGGAGTTGGGAGCTGGAAGAAAGCACTTCACAAGGAGGAACAGCTAATACAAAGTTAATATGACAGATCCCCTAGAACGGGGCTCATAGATATGAGTGCTGGGAACTGACACAGGGCCTCTGAAACAGCAGAACACTTTCTTAGTCCAGATCAATCTCCCCAGACCCTCTACATATGGATTTTTATTTAATTTTATGGACCAGGCCTCATATACACTAGGAAAATGCTCTATCACTAGTCCATGCCCTAGTCCATACATTTCTTTATATTTAAATATATATATATATATATATATATATATATATGTAGCATGTCTTATCTTTGGTTCCTGTACTTTTTTGTAAAGGCCTTTTATGTGTGAATTACTTTTTCATAAAATGTAAAATTTCAGGAGGTAAGTATGTGGTAAAAGGGCCAGCCAAAGAAACCCACCCTGGCTCCAAAACCTGAGGTGTGAAAGGAATAATTTAGCCCTGAACCCAGAACGTAAGAAATGCAGCCCAACCCTGAAGCCAAAGCCAAAGAAACTCACATGGTCCCTAGAACCAGAGCCGGTGAAGGAAACGCCCTATGCCGAAAATAGAGCCAGAGGGCTTAAAAAGGGCCAGGGAAAGAAATCAGTTTGGCCCCTGAAACCAGAGCCAAATCTGTCCCTGACCAACTGGACCAACCAATCACTGACCATGAAACCTAGCTTTCTGACCCTGTCCCAGACCCAGTGAAAGAAACTCTTTAGCCCTGAACCCAGACCCAGTGAAAGAAACTCTTTAGCCCTGAACCCAGAACCTAAGGAATACACCAACAAATCCCTGAGCAGAAAATGTTCTCTCTGGAAACCCCCAGCCAGAAGAAGCCCTATATAAGCCCCCCTGCCTGTTCAATTGTCGGCTGTCCTGTCCCACCCTGGCATAGGCAGCCACCGCCCCAGACCCTTCCATCCCAAATCAATCTCTTAAAAGAGTTTTGGGTGAAAATCTTCTTTGCTGAGATACTCCCTTAAGGGGGCGGAGTAGAAAAAGTAACAACTTGTTGATGGAGCCAAAGGAGATTGGTACATTTCTACCAGGGATTCCTCTTGGGCTGGAGCTGGAAAGAAATGGATAGTTCTGGGGGGGCAGCCCCCTAAATGGGGGACAGAGCTCGGCTGTATGGCTCTCTCTCAGAGAGGAGCCGGATTGCTGTGTTCTGCTGGGAGACCATCCCCCACAGCATCCCACCTGACATCCCGACAAGTCAGGGTATCTTTCTCATTAGAAGTGTTAACACTTGCATAGATAAATCTGTAATATTTCTGGTTCGAAGTATTTAAAAAACTTGAGCATTTGTTTTCTAAAAACATTTTTTTTCAATTACATAAATGCAGCAGGGCTTTCTTTTATGCCACCAACCAGCTCTCAAATAAAGACATGAAGATTTATCATCAATTACGAAAGCTCAGCCTTAGCTTATGCTTGTCTCGCTATCTCTTATACTTTATGTAACCTGTTTATCTTTATTTAGGTTTTGCCTCTGGACTTTTTAATCTTTCTCTATGTTCCACTTTTTCCGCTTCCTACGTGGCTGGCTGGCTCCAGGCATCTCCCTCTCTTTCTCCCTTATCCTCCCTTATCCTCTCTCCCGACCCCCCTCTCTCTCCTGTCCGTCTCTCTTTTCTTGTGCCTACATTCCTCCTCCTATTTATTCTCTCTGCCCTCCAGATCTGCCTATTCCTCTAATGACCAGCAATTGACCATTCACCTTTTTATTAGACCAATCAGATACCTTAGGCAGCAACACATCTTTACATAATTAAACAAAATGTGACACACCTTTACCACCTTTACATAGTTAATGCTCCACAACACACCTTTGATCTTTTAGACTTTTTTCTCTCTCCTGCACATATTTTTTATTTTATTTTAGGGGTTGCTAACATTCAGAGATTTGACTCTAGGTTTTCCCCAAGAGCAATGAAAATAGCTGAACCCATCTCAGGAGGATTTATACAACAAAGTCATGATGAAAAACTACCAGATATTTCCCTCTGAGATTTCTGTTTTTTTCACTGGTAATATCACTTCTTGAAAGTGTTTACTACTTTCTGCAAACTCTTGTTTTCAGGATATGATCTGGAAATTGTTTTGTGGATTGGAAATCAGTAGCTCTCTTTGCTATAGGATGGTGGTTTGGGATGGCAGTAGCCCTCTGGCTTAGGGATCTGTTAAAATGTACATTATGGAGGCCCACACCATACCTACAAGAGTGGAAAGACTGAACATGAATTCAGTAGTGTAGACTTTTTAATTGTTTGCTTGTTTTTGTGAAACAGGGTCTCACTATGTATTCCCGACTGGCCTGGAACTCACAACACAAAACAGGCTAGCCTTGAATTCAGAGATCCATCTGCCTATGCATCCTAATTAAAGGAGTGTCCCACCATGCCTGGCCAGGTAGTGTGGTCTTTAATAAAACTCTCCACTTTAAGTGCTCTGTAGCTGGTGATTCTGTAGTCTGAGTTGGGGGGTCTAGAATTTTCATTTCAAAACAGCATGCAGGTGATAGCTCCAGCTGCCTGCTCAGAGCTGTTGCTGTGGAAGACCTTTTGTCCTCTCACCCTCAATATGAACTTACAGACGAACTAATCACCAGAGACTGGAAAGGCAGAAGGGAGCAAATATCCAACCTAACTAAGACAGGAAGGTTATGGGTCTAGATGACCTCTTTTGACAGGTGAGGCATTGTGCTGACATCCTCTGCTGCCTAAGACAGGTGTTAGTTGACATTAAAAGAAAGAGGTACCTGTAGGGCCCTACATGAACCAACCCGCTCCCCCTACCTACGTTGAGCAAGCCTGAAGCTGTTGGCTGGAATATCTTGCCTCAGAGTTATTAGTGCTCCTCCTGTTTTCTTGCTCTAGAGTTGTTATTGGTACTCTTGTTTTGTTCCCACACATCTGCTGGGGAGGAACTAAGCCTGGAAACTTACACATGATCCTGGGTTAATTTCCGTGCTGTGAGTCAACATATAAGCCCACTCCTTCCCCTCATTCCAGCATTCCAGTTGCACAAATGACCGCTGTCTTTTATTTAAATCTCTAGGCCCTCACCTGATTAGTGGAACAGATTGTAGCTTGGGCACTACAAAGTGGTGTTAAAGCAAGTCAAGTAGTGTGAATTGCCCAAAGAAGTCAGGTTGACACACGTTATCTAGAGAGGCATCTAATTCACAGAGTTGTTCAATAAAAAGCTGATTAGGGATGGCAATGGAGCCTGGACCATTATCTGTGGCTAGGATGGCATTAGCTGATTGAGTTTTCCTCCCTCTTTCAGCAGCCTCCTCTGTGGCGGCCGCTGGAGTGTGTCGAATCTGTGAATTCACGAGTCGTGGCTGTGCCTGCATCTTGGATAGGTGCTGGGTGTGCAAATGATTCAGAGGATGCTGACTGACCTGGGATTCTGTCGTGCCTACCGGTTTCCTCAGCCTCCAAGGAAGTGACTCAGGACTGCAAAAGCATAAGGTTTCTTGCTGCTAAGAACCGAACCAGCTGGGACCTCACTCTGTCAGAAGTAAAGACTGCGAAGCGTTTTTAAAGGGAAAGGGAGGTTTGAGACCACCAGTCTCAGCTCATAAGGTTTCCGAGGTTAGAGATTTCAGAGTACAAAGTTTTTACAAGGCGGGATTGTTTAGCTCACCTGCAAGGTTATTTTTTCTAGGACCAGTGGGCTCAGTGGCTGTGTCCTTAAGATAATGGGGGGGGGGGGGGTCAGGGAGAATGTCTGCAGTTGGTGGTGAGCCCCTGCTTTGTCTTTATTTCCCCGAGAATAGCATTTGGGTTCTGTACTCTCCAGTCAGGGAGTATTCTATATCTATTGGTAGAAATTCTTGTTATTTCTAGTTTTCCCTTTTTGCCATGAGTCCATACCTTTTAGCTATTAATTTTCCCTCACACTCCCCCCCTTTGCTATGAACCTCAGAGGTCCAACCTTGGACTCTAGTTAAGTGAAAGACTGCTGGTGGGTTTTGGGGTACTGTGTGATGGATGTACTTGTGATCTCTGCACCCCATTCTGAATAGTGCCCATTTGGTCTTCATGAACTGGGATAATCTGTTAAGGATACAGGGTCCGATTGTTAATATTAATAGGAGTACTGGGTAGGGTCCCGTGAGCATTGAGATCAGGGTAGTCTCTCAGGAAGAGCCCTTAAACCATATTCATACCACATTGTTTGGTTTCTCTAATCTTTGCCATATTGTCTTCTATAATACTGGAGTGGTCTCTGTAGAAACCACATTCCTCTCCTAAAGCTATACATCATTCTCCTTCTTTCAGGAATAAGAGGTCTAGTCCCCTATGGTTCAATAGAGCCACTTCACTTAGGAACTAAGAGTCTTCTAAACGAAGTCTTCAACTTTTTGTAAGTCTAAGCTTGACCTAAGAGCAGAATAATGATGCTCCTGGTGGACTAGAGCAGCTGTGCCGGTTCCCATGCCAGTGAGGGTTACGGCCGTCGTTGGCTCCCGTTTCTTTTGTGCTAGGGCCCAGAGGGTTTGTACTTCTGGAGGAATTCGCCCTCTGTGTAATAAGCCATTCTGGGCAAGAGGCGCGCGTGGACACAGAATCCCTGTTTTAGCACCTCTCCATGTGTACAGGCAGAAAGGGCAGTGGTACATGCCCACCAGTCTCGTTTTGGGGAATTGGGATGGTAGGGAAGAAAAAGTGGCAGTGTAAAGTCTGCTTGGTCAATGGGTGCTTGCCCTACAAGGCCCCTTTGCCAGCGACTAGCTGAAGGATCCTAGAGATTCTCTTCCAGTTGGCAGATTCCTGCTTGACAGGAAATGCTCCTGTCCATCTGGAAAAGGTATCTATAAATAATAGAAGATACTTGTAACTGAATTTACCCAGTCTAACTTGAGTAAAGTGTATTTCCCAATATGCCACCCGCTTTGTTCCCCTTAAGCGGGAACTGTGGTTTAAAGGGTAGGATGTGGCACTGACAAAGTGACAAGTATGGCAGCTGGCCATTCCAATGGCTTGATTTCCTTTTTGGATCTTGAGTTTTGCTCTCCGGAGCAGATCGTGCATACGGCGGCCCCCAGGTGTGAGGATTGATGGATCTTTGTGAGGATTGCATAGCTCAGTTTTGTTTTGGGAGAATAGCCCTGTCATCTGCTGTATACCACCAGTGGTTTAAGTTCTGGGCCGTCGGGAGACGGTGTATCCAGGCCAGATCTTCTGTGGTATAACTTGGGGTCGTCTGGCAGGGCCCTAGCTCCTGCCTCCTCCAACGTGGTGGTAACCATGACAGCCAGGGATGCCTGCTTGACCCGCTAGGTTATTTCCTAGCTGTATCAGCCCCATGCCTTTTTGGTGGCCTGGACAGCGGATTATGGCCAGTTTTGAGGTTTCCAAAGGGCCTGTAGAAGTTCTACAATCTGTTCCATTTTTGATTGTCTTTTGTAAAAGAATCCCCTTTCCTTCTAGATAGCCCCATGTGCATGTGCTGCAGCAAATACATAACGGCTGTCTGAATAGACATTCTTTCCCTGCCCCCAGACTTCATGCTTTGGTTTGAGCGATGAATTCTGCCCTCTGTTCGGAGGTTTCTAAAGGAGTGGCCCTGCCCACAACACTTACCTGCAGCTCCTGCACACCTCTGTCCTTTCAAGTGAAGCTACTGCCACATCAGGGAACCAAGTCTCTTCCGGGTCTGTCCAGAAATTGTGCACTTTTTTTCCATGATTTTCACGCAATCGTGGATGTGGCTTCTAGGTCTGAATCTGGCAGTAGCATTGCTGGGTTCAGGGCAGTGGATACCTGGAAGGTGATTCTCACAGGGTTTAGGAGCAGTGTCTGGTAGTGCACCATGCGGGCATTACTCAGTCACCGGTCTGGAGATTGTTTGAGTGCTCCCTCTAAAGCGTGGGGTGAAGCTACAGTCAAGTTTTGTCTTAAGGGTGTGGGTACTGGTTTACGTTCACAGGCTCCATTCCAGCTTTTAACTCCACTAGGATTGGAGGCCAGTGTTTTGCCAGCCTCATTCCCCCATCTCTGCCCAGGCCTGTGGATATTTGATCAGCCATTCAAAGGTTATTTGGTCTGATTCCTTTTGTTTTGTCTGATATAGTCTATATTCCCCTGAAAGGCAGGTGGTCAAAAGAATTCCTATTGGGGTCCCATCTGCTTGCCTGAGCTCGGCCCTGTGTTCCCAACATGTAATCTGGGCTCTCATTTTGGACAGGAGGTCTGGTCCCAAAGTGGGTATGGGAATTCAGGTATGACCAAGATAGAGTGGGTTACCATCCTATCCCTAAGTTTTCTGATCTTTGGGTAGTCCATTGATTTAGATTCGATGCCTGTGGCTCCTTTTACCCAATTGGTTTTATTTGTCATTGGCTTTCAAAAGGACCGAGATTTCTGTTTCAGAGTGGACCTTAGAATCAACTTTCTTGCCCTCCACTTCAAGGGAGAAGAACTGAGCCCGTCCCTTCTAATCACTGTCCCCTCCTTGGGGGAGGGCTGGGAAAACATTAGCTGCTCATCTCTGCTGTTTTTTTTTTTTTCTTACGACAATCATTTACCCAGTGTACATCCTCTACACTAAACACTGATGTTTTTCTTCTGTGGCCCTCGTCTCTCCCTGGGTCGTGTTGGAAAGGTGTCCTCCTCGGATAGCGTCCACACACCAGTGGTCTGGAGGCTCTCCTTTAGTTCTGCCCGGTGATGAGCTTGCTGCTGTTCGAGGATTTTGGTTAGACACATTTCTTGTCTCCGAGTTCCCCGTCTTCTGTGCTCTGTTATCATAAACCTTTTCCGATACTGCCACTAAATCTGAGGTGATTTTCTTAGTCTTTCTACAGACTGTAACTTTCTCCTGATATCTGGTGCTGCCTGATTTATGAAGGTGAATATCATGGTTGTCTCAGACTTTCCTGCCTCACAATCTTAGGGAGTGATAGAAGCGGAAGGCTTCTTATGGTCTTTCTAGGTATGCTGCTGGGCTTTCTTCCAGCCCCTGTCTGATAACATAGGCCTTAGACACATTGGCTGGCTTTTTAGCAGAAGCCTCAAGACCCACTACTACAGTTTTCTGATAGACCGGGAGGCGCTCCTTACCCTGGCCCGAGTTACTATCTCAATTTGGGCAGACTGTTGGAAATCTGGCATCTATGATCACAGAATCAGCTGTAGGGTCTCCTGTTGGTCCCGGAACCAGTTTCCTGGCAGCCTCCAGAATCTTGTTTCTTTCCTCAGTAGTAAAAAGAATCTCAAGGAGTTGTTGGCAGTCATCCCAGGTGGGCTGGTGAGGGGAAAACAGTTTCTAGGAGTTTAATTAGGACTCGAGGGATGTCTGAAAAGGGGGCATCCTGAGAGCACCAGTTATACAAATCACTAGTGGCAAATGGCGAGTAGTGGAAAGGTTGGTTCTCTGCCTCATCAGGTGGCCCTGCAGGGCGGCAGAGAGGGAGAGCTATGGCTTCTGCTCGTGGGAGTGTCCCTCTGCGGCTGCGGGTAGCCTGTGCTGGACCTCCCCGGGCTCCTGGTGGTGGTTGAGCCAGCTCTATCAGTCCGGCTGCCTGTGGTGGTTCCTGTGGGGTAGGAGAAGAGGAAGAAGGGGATGGGAAAATAATCAAACTCATATCTCCTTGGAGAACTGGTGGCTTGGTGCTGGGCTTTTGAGGTGTTCTGGGTGTGATGGCCATGACCTGTGGGACAGGACTTTGGTGAGACAGGAATGACTGGACACAATGGAGGTGAGTTTTCTATTAGGCCCTGCCATGGGTCCTGAGTAGGGTCGGAGGACTATTTCTTCCACTCTGCTAACGAGGTCCGGGCGAATGGATCCCTCTGGAGGCCAGCCTACATTGAAAGTAGGCCTTTCTGATGTACAAAAAGTAGTCCATTCTCCCTTACAGACATCTTCAGTGTTGTTCTGAGCTATTGTCTTTCCGTTTTTCCAGTGAGCCAAGCAGAGATCTAAAGAAAAGGTCTGTCCTATGTTAATTGTCGTCTGGGGTAACATCCATAGGGGAAAGGCAAAGGAAAAATACACCACACAAATAAATGTGACAATTAGACAAAGGGCCAAACACAGAGACATACATGCACTAGCATCTATTGGATTTAGACGGCCCAACTTCTGTTTCCATGGGAGGGTCTATAATGCCAAACACAGTATAGATGAGAGGGGCCTCCCCAGTAGGGTGAATTGGTCCTCGACCCAGTTTTCACCCTGGCAGGTTAATCCAGGCCTTGGCTAGATCACTGCCCAGATGAGCATTTGAACTGTCCCCCGAATTCTTCAGGTCTGACTCTTTTAGTGAGTCTACTGAGGTGCTATTGACCTGTGTACAGATTCAGATGTCCACTGCTGAACCCAAAAGAGAACCTTCCCCTCTTTAGGAGTTCAGACAGGACTCTCAAGATAGACTGCAGACAGACATAAAATACAGAACACTCACCCTGGCCTGGAACTCAACTTCTTGGGATCAGGGGTTCTGGGAGGCTGGGGGAAATCCCGGACGAGCCCCCAAATGTTGTGCCTACCAGGTTTCCTCAACCTCCAAGGAAGTGACTCTGGACTGCAAGGGCAAAATGGTTTTTATTGCTAAGAACCGAACCAGCTGGGGCCTCACTCTTACTGGAAGAGTAAGGCGCCCGCTTACAACTGCAAATGTTTTTTAAAGGGAAAGGGAGGTTTGAGACCACCAGTCTCAGCTCATAAAGTTTCCAAGGTTACAGAGATTTTGTAGAGTATAGTTTTTACAAGGCCGGATTGTTTAGCTGACCTGCAAGGTTATTTTTTCTAGGACCAGCGGGCTTAGTGGCCTTGTTCTGAAGATAACATGGAGGGGACAGGGAGAATGTCTGCACAGTTGCTGGTGAACTCCTGCTCTGTCCTTTATTTCCACAGAACCATGTGTGGTCTCTGTGCTCTCCAATCAAGTAGTTATTTATTGGCAGAAACTCTTGTTCTTTCTGTAAGTCCCGTCCGTACCTTTAGTAATTTTCCCTCACACAGTCTCTTGTTGGAGCTTGGCCAGCTTGGCCACACTTCATGGCTGCATATAAGACCCTCGTTGATGTCATCAATGGAGGAGATGGAATCGGGTTCTTGGGAAACAACTTGGACTGAGTGGAGGAGAGCCGACACTGCCATGGCTCTCCCTCATGGAGAGAATGGACTGTCTGACTGGAGGAGAGCTGACACATAACTGTCTCTGCAATGTGGAATCCTCACAAGCAGAGGCCATGAGGACAGGGCCTTTGGGGATGGAAGATTTAGCATGGGAATCCTTGCCTTCTTTCATGACAGTTCTCTAGCCTTCTTCCTCTGCTGCTTCTGTATAGTTCTCTTCTCTTCTTGTGGATTGCCTCACAGGTTCAACCAGTTGTGTAGAAAATAGATGCCTAGTCTGGTGTTCTTCAAGAGTTTGAGTTGAGGTGGAGAGTTCACAAGTGATGGTCTCTGACATGTTGAATTAGGAGTACTGACACCTGATGGTCTCTCAACATAGAATCTGAGCTGGCTGAGCCTGCAAGAGGGACAGTGTTTGGGATGTCAACACCTACCATGTGATTGGTGGCTGAGATTCCCAGGTAGTTCTTTGCCTCTCCCTAGCTGAACACTTCCAGATGCATTTCTTCTCAACCTTGTGACCAACAATGGAGAAGTTGGGTTCATGGTGTAAGAGTTCCTAGAGGGGCTAAGTTAGTAGTCCAGCTGATTCTTGAATGCCTCTGGATTGGGAGTCTGCACTGGGTGATGTGTCAAGCAGGACAGGACCTGTTTGGGAGACGGCTCTCTACTGAGATCCACAGGTAGCTCTCGGGCCTTTTCCCAATTCACTGTAGTGTTCCTCCTGTTCTTTAAACAGATCTAGAGGAAAAAGGAAAAAGATCAGGAGACATCATGTGCTCCATTTAGGAGCACCCAAATTGGAAGATGCTGGGAAAAAATGCATAGCCCTTGCTCCTACCCATTACCTATCACAGATTACTAAGATAAGGGGATACAAATAGGATGAAGGCAGGATGAGCTGGATCTGAAACCAAGAGACTATAGAAGGTTCTATGTGGTTTGGATGTATGTATTGAGCAACATCTTGAGCTACAGCTGTCACGAGAATTGGAGCTCCACTGAGACTGGACCTTCAGTTACTGCTGGATCAGTCTGGGATTCTGCTAACTGTGGGTTGATAGGAGTGAAAAGCTACAGCAGGGCGTGGCCTTCATGTAGGTCTTTTTGGGGACTACACCCGACATCCCTTTGTGTCCAGATCAACAGGGAGAGAAGCTTGAAGGCTGGGGTTGAGATTGGGAATGGATGCCATAGTGGGTATGCTGGGAAACATGGATTCTATATTGCCTGAAGGAAGGACACATATGACGCCTTCGAATGGCTTGACCCAGAAATGGGTTAGAGCATTCACTTGACTTTTGGCAGTCCTTCTTGAACTTTGTGTGGATTATCTTTTTGTACTTCACATGTGTGTTATTGAACGAGATCTGTAAGGGAAAGATGTCAGAGGAAGACCTGGTGCTTCCAGAGCAACATGCTGGTTGGGAATATTGCCTCTAGCAACTGCCTGTATAAAAACAAATGTCTGGGGCTCTAAAAGGAGGAAGGAAGGTAAGATAGTTTATTATGTGACACAAAATGACTAGGGAATCTTCGGATAGAATATCTTGGTGTTTTATAAGGTCCCTGAGAATCTGCCAAGGCATAATAGGGCTCCATAGCAGGGCTCTATAGGGCACATGAATGCACATAGGTACACCTTTCACAATGTCCCAAGCTGCAGCAAGCATCGAGGAATCACTAAGTATGTGAGATTATATACATATACCACAAAGATTTTGGCTGGGGCAGGGGGAGGGGAGAGGTAAGGGACAAGTGTAAAACATAGCCAGATCTTACACTCAGTCACACCAATCCTTATGGCCAACTCCACGAGGTGCTCCAAGCTTGGGTAATTGCAATGTTCAAAATGACCTTGGAGCTATGCATCCTTGGTGCTTCAGGGCAAGCTTGCTTGACACCATGTTTGATGGGAGATGTCATTCTGCAAAGGGCTGGTTAATGGGCTGGTAACAAAATGGTGCCCAACGTGGGTACTAAGAACTTCCACTTAAAAAATTGACAAACGCTTAAAAAGGATTTTAGAAACAAAAGTACAGAGACAAGGAAGGCTTCTTGGTAGCAAAATTTTCTCGGGTGGGCTCTGTTTTGCTAGAGATAAGCAGAGATTTGTGAGACTCCTTTAAGGGAGCCTTCCTGACTCAGAATAAGCATAAAGAATGCAGGGCTCTTCAAGGAGGCCCCACTAACAATTGAATGGTGTGTATGAGCAGCTGGCAGTGACGGTGACCACATGTTCAAGACCGCAACATGCTGCTTGATGGCAGCATAGACAAAGACTGGGAACACAGCTCTCGGTGCTTGCCAGTAAATGTACCCCTGCCATATAGGAAAGCCACTGGTTAAAATAGCTGCCGCTTTAATTTTAGCAACATAGTTCAACAGATAAAAGGCAATTTTAGACAAAGGTACAGTAAAGACAGATTCAGATGAAGCAAAAGAAAAGGTTTTAGTGTGTGAAAACTACATCATCTTTGGAGAGAAAAAGGTATAAAAGGAAGGAGGAGTGCACAAACTGGGAGACAAAGGCAAGAGGATCTCTGATTTCAAGGACAGCCTGGTGTACAGACTGGGTTCAAATGCAGCCGAAGTAACACAGAGAAACCCTATCTCAAAAAAGGAAAAAATAAGTAAAATAAGTAGAATAGTAAAGTCATGTCAAGATAGAAAATAGAGACTGGATAGTGTATGCTATTGTGTTGTCTTTGAAATTTTGACTGCTGGAAATAACTGCTAAAAGAAATGATGCTAGATTAATTCAATTTATATATATTTAAAATGTCTTGATTCAAAATTTAAGTATATGGATATGCTACTCTGGAAAAGAGATTTTATGTTTTCATAAATAAAAGCCGGTGCATTTCTTTCAGACTAATAATGGTTTGATGAAGCAAGACACCTAAAGTAGTGTCCCACATGATCCAACTTCCAAAACGACTGGGACAAAGTTAGCCTTACAGACCACTACAGCTAGTATTTCTGATACTTCTTAGGATCCCCTTGGTATTCCAGCATCCCCAACCAGCAGGAAGCAGTTTGGAGAAAACTACACCACTTATCCAAATAATTGTTTATAAATGTTTGTTTTTCATTTAAATGGGGTTGGTTATAAATGGCCAATGATCACAACCAATCTTTTTAAAGTTAAACGGGGATTATGGTATAGAAATGAATACTTGTTTTGGAATGGATTTTCATTTATTGATACAAATTTAATGTCAACTTTATGTATATTTCTCCTCTTGTTTAGGTATTTGTATAGCACATTTAAAAATGTAATGTATAGTACAAATTATAGTTACCTGTAATAGTCGAAACTTGGGTTAGTTCGGTTTTCTAGACTTACAATATATTTCAAAGGGATAGGCATTCTTCAAACCTTGCAAAGACCTATAGAATATGGCATTTAAAATGGCTTAGGGTTTTTCTTGACAAGTGAGATATAACTGCTCCTGGCAACACTACCTGCATCAGAAAGAAAGACGGGCATCAAAGAAACTCGTTATGGAGTTTGCTTTCAACATGTCAAGACATGTGATCGCGGGAGGAAAGAGGACACCTGAGTTTGGTGTTCTAGGTAATAAGATAAGACCATGTAGAAATACATAATAGTGATTATGAGTTAATATTTAAGACAGTGTTGGCCAATGGCTATAGCCTCTCATTGGCAACTGCTTTATAATAGTCTGTGTTAATTTGGGACTGACACCTCTGGGACCAGGCTGGCAGAGTGCTTGTAACACTTATTTATCTGAAGGAATCAGAGTTGAGGGAACTCTATCGAGCAGAAGTAACTGAGGGGCTTGCGGGCTTTTTTGGTGGATAGGGGACTCTGATCCAGTCACCCTTGTTGGGTGACCAGGATGCACTGGGAGAATTGGTTCTGGCTCATCCTCCCCACTGATGCTCAAATCCATTACCCACACCCGCTCTTCATCGCCTCTCAGATCTCATCACACCCCGAGAGTCTCTACTGATTGAATCATACTTGTTTTCTTAGCTTTGTCATTGATGCAGGCTTTCTCCATTAGCCTTGGCTAATCTGGATTCATTATGTTGACCAGGCAGTCCTTAATTGCGAAGCGATTAACATACCTACCCTCCTGATTTCCAGCGTTAAAGTTGTGGCTAACCAGGACCCCACAATGTTTACTCACTGTTTGCAAATGAATATGGAGTGATAGGATTCTGTGTAAAATTGAAACTGAGAATATTGGCCCAGCCCCCTTACTGCTAAACTTTATAAGAAACAGGAGCTTAATAATGTTCTTCAGGTTTGTAGCCTTACATTAAAGTGCCAATTGTTAAATGGCTATCCAAGTTGTGACCATTTGTTTTCTATGTTGGGTTGACAGGCCTGTTTGGCTTTAGGGAGTGGAGAAAGAAGAATCAGAATAATAAAGCCAGCCTACACTAACCAAATCCTGCCTGGGCTACTTGGACACTGTACTAAGAAAACTGTAAATTCAAGGACAGTGTGGGATACTGAGTGACTTTGAGGTCAACCAGGGATGCATGATCAGAAATGTTACACTAATCATTTCTTTAACATTTACAATCATAAGAAATTCAACTTATGATTGTTTTTACACAATAGTTTAAACAGACTTGGCTTCTGAGAGACCCATCTGGGGCATGTCCTTCTCCACAAACAGGCTACAGGGACAGAGAACAGGAGTGGACAGGAGTGCACACAGGCAGAGCAAGCACGGAGGGAACATTCAGACTTTAAGGGAGGCAGCTGTGCTCATCCTGGATGAGCTGGGGCCTCAGCCTCTGCCTGCTTCCATTGCTAAGTAATGAGGGGACAGGTAAGCAGTCTGGAGGGTTGCTGTGACAGCTGCAGCAGCCGCAAGAGGATATCTAGTCCCTAGGGAAACCCAAAACACCTTAGAGATGCAGCTCATCCCAGGTTGGTGACAAGTGAATTGCCCCTCCTAAAAAGAGGGTAACCCAAGAAGGGCCCATTTGTCTAATGTCAAGTGTTAGGATAATTGACTCTCAGCAGTTGCTAGAGCTGGGGAAATACTTCCAACCGGACTTTGCAAGGATGAGAAACAATTTCAGGTTGAACTTTGTGAACAGGAGCAACTATAATGACAGCATCTAGAACTTGTGTAACACACGAGTCTCCGAGCCCCTTGAACCTGAACAGGCCTTTGCCCACATCCAGAGAGGACTGGCCTGGGGCTGCTGGGCCACTTTCCTTGGTTTTTACCATTGTCTATAGGGGAGGGAATGTGGCAAATGACTAATGAGCCTGGACTTCATGGCCTGGGCCATAGCATGGGCTGCTAAGATGGAGCAATCTGGGAGCTGTCCTCACGTCGGCTCAGGGACAGTGAGTCAGCACCTAAAGGGTGTCAGACCTGAAGAACCACTGATCCTCGCAAAGGAAAGAGAAGGACGCGGGCCCACCATCAAGAAGGAAGCAAAGACTCCACCCACATAAGGTGACCTGGGACGTTCTGCAGACTCAGTGTGGCTGGACAAGGGCTTTGGATGTCAGAGCGATGCCACAGCTGTGTGCCAAATTGCAGGTTAAGCTCCAGGGCCCCATGCACAAGGCCAAAGTCATAGTTGACACGCACGGTGGGCAGAAGTGCTAAATGGGGTGCTGGCACATAAGATGATCGTGAAGCTGTTGAACCTGGGAAGCTACACCAGCGGACAAGCTCCTCACCACAGGCTGCAGCGACTTCTTCCTCAGCTCTGCGTTCATAGTATTTGTAGAGTACAGTCTGGGGGAGCACCCTCTCCAGTTCACTGGTTAAGAAGGAACTCGTGCAGCTGCCTTCCATGCAGCTGAGCTCTGACTTTCCAGACCCGAACGCTGCCTCTTGGACATATCTAATGAGGCATACCTTGCAGAAGAGGTGACCATAGGAACAGTGTGTCAGCTCCTCAAATGGAAACTCCCCGTAGCAGCATCCTCACTCAATCAGCTGTCCATCCTTTTCATATAATTCATTCATCTTCAGGGCTAGCACAAAGTCTTCATGCTCTGCCATCTCTTTGATTTTCTGCTCATAGAATTCCTGCTCTTGCTGCACAGCTGAAAAGAGGTCTCTCTGGTCATAGGATCTACAGTGTCTATAGTGTTGATGCTTCTTTTGCAAAAAGAACATCCACTCTATTTTTATTTCACCTTGTTCAAATCTAATATCTGATATCTGTGAATGAACACTGGTTAATTTCCTTCCTCTTTTCCTGGCTATGGGTGATAGTTCCTGCCATTTTTTAAGAGCATCAGAAAAGGCCTTCCGGGTGATTGCAATGTGTCCTTTGAACTCATGTAGGGTCCACTTGATGTCTGCTTCTGAGCATCTTGAATTCATCCATCAAGAGCTCAGCAACTTGGAGGAAGCATTGCTTGTCAAGTGGAGTCAGTTTGGAATAGTCAAAAAGTCTATGTTAGTCAACCCCACATCATCGTGGCTGGCAAGCAGGCTGCTCCTGGGGTGGAGAATGGTCCTGTCTTCTCTCTTTGGATAATCTGGGTTTTCCAGAAGAAAATTAGAAATTACATCCAAATCAGTAATTCTTCAAATGAATAATCTCTGACATATTCATCTGCTACATCTGGAAATCTTGCTTCTGTTTCTTTCACTAATAGTGTAACGAGTTCTTGATCTATACCTACTGCTTCTTCTCCCCACATGGTTTCCAAATTGGCCTCCAGGGATCTTGGCAGGGAGGAAAATGGCCCATGTTCTTCAAAATTTTTCCAAAGGAAGGGGCGGCTGAGGAGAACCAGGGCCTGGAATCCCCTCCTGCTGTGTCTCTGGGCTTGGAAAAGCAGACTCTGGAAAATCATGGCTCAAGATGACTGGGCCCATTTCAGCTTCAGATTGCTGCTCCTGGGGCACAGCCTGTTTTGTTCTCTCCTGAGGGTGTGGATGCAGAGCCAGGAAGGATGGATGCTCAAGCCAGGGCCCTTCTCAGTCACCCAGTCATCTACTGAAGTAGCTGGCTCTCCAGGGATTGATGAGAGTCCTGTCCCTGAGTCTTCAGAGGGTTGGTTCTGAGCTTCCAAAGGCTCAGTCTCTGGGAAAAGAAGACCTCTTTCACCCTGTCTAATAACTTTCTGTTCCAAGTTGTGGTTGACAGTGTTGCATGCTGTCTGCTGATTGCTTGGTCCAGGTTTGAATTGTTTTTTGTCACTGTCAGGATCCAGATATTCACCATACTCATCCTGAGAATCATCCTGTGCCCCAGCAACAAACAGTTAATGTCAGAAGTGGAGAAAATGTAGATAAAAGGGACCATGGAGTGTCCAGCTTGATGAGTACATGACACAGATATAAGAAACAGAATTGAATTTAATGACATATTTATGTAATTAATAAAATTCAACAGAATACAATATAGTCTATAAAATAAAAACAAGCCAGAACAAGATTTAGCAACTATACAAGCTATAAAGCTTCTGTTCTGAATGGCACAGCATTCATCTCTTGAAGATGCCCACGCATGAGGACTTGGTATAACTTTATCCAATGTGATCAGCAAGAAAAATGACCCATTTGCCACCCTTTAACTCATCAGTTAAAATCCCAGACCGTATCCCATGGTCTCCAA